>JASCZI010000087.1:10700-29206 GCA_036250425.1 Stylosanthes scabra
TGCCCTTAACTTCTTAAAAACATCATTTTTATTATTTTTACTTCTCTTAACCGATTTAGTAGTTTATGTTTTATGAATTCTTTTGTCCCAAGGGTGATAACCTCTCAACCATTAAGCACACAACATTTCATATCACTTTGATCATCAAAAAGCTCACTCTTTGAGCATCATCAATTCGGCCAAAGGCCACTTTTTATAGAAAGGCATTTCAAACAATATTCAAGCAAGCAATAGGCAATATCATGGCAATAGCATTCAAGCAAGCAAACAAGCACATCACATAGCACAAATAGCACATATATCTAATCTAAGCCTAACCCCTTACCTTAGGGTGAAGCTCACTTTAAACCACCAAAAGCCTTTAGATTCACCAACAAACAAGAGCCTTCTTGGCCTCTCCCTTAAGCTTGATTCCAGTCGTGTCTTTGAACTTCAAAAGCTATCATTTTTATTTTTGAAAACAAGAAAACATGAGCCATGGAGTCACTTAGGGTTTCGGGTATGAAGAGAAAGAAGAGAGCTTCATTACCTTTGATAAAATGAAATAGAACTTGAAGAAATAAGGGTGATGGTTTCGGCCAAGATGAATAGAAGTGACCTAGTCATGAAAGAAAATACAAGAGATCTTTAGTTCATCTTATGAGTTGTTTAGATGAACTAGGGTTTACACTTACCTTGAGATTTATGAAGAAAGAAGAAGTAGATGATGAGAAGAAGGTGATAAGAAGCTTGAGATGAGAAGAGTGGTGATGAAATGATGTTGGTTAGGCGGTGGTGTGGTGATGTTCTTTTGTGTTCTTGAAGGCTATTAGTGTTTGATCTTTTAAGTGATGAGAGAGAGTGTTGGAAAGGTGTTTTTGTGAGTTAAATTTCTGGAAATGAGTTGAAGAAAGAGAGAGAGTAGCTTTGGATGTGGCAAGAGAGATTGAGAGAATTTGTGAGTTGTTTGAAGTGGTAAATTGTTTGTATGAAGGTAAAATGAATTAGTGGTGTGGTTAATAGGTTAATTGAATGAGGATTAGGGCTAGGGGGAGGGGTAGCTTCGAGTAACAAGGAAAAGAAGGGAAGCTAATTGGTTTTGCATTGCTTGAGACCATCCAACCAATGGGAGCAAAAAGGTGGTAAGAAAAAGTAATATTATTTTAATCATGGTAACTTTTTATGAGTAACTAACAAGTAAACCTAATTACCATGGGTAATTGTTTTATTTTTGGGTAGTTTTGGGCTGAAGGTACACGGCTAGGGTCTCCATGCTCATATACGAATTTCGGAAAATTTTCGTTTCCGAAATTACACGCGTTTTAGCAAAACCGTTAAAAAGCGTGCCATAAGGCAAAAGCGTAGCGCTAGTTTAGCATCATCGTTTTAGAATCATCATCATCGTCCAAGCCACTATTCTAACATCACACAATATTATTTCAAGCAAGCGAAGTCAAATACGTTCGTTATAGACGTTTCAGCCAAAATCGTGGCTTAAGAAAAAGCGTTGCGAAGAGCGGGTTCTTACAGTTGCACTCCAAGGTCTCTAGATTTAGAAAGTAAGCGAGAGTCAAAGTGGTAAGAGAGGGAAGGTGAGGGAGCGAACCCACTTCTGGGTATGATCTCACATCAGAAGAACCCAAAATGGTAAGCTCCATGAGGCTGTATAAGTTGGCCATAGATAATAGACCCCTCAGTTGTTGCTCGCAACCTCCCACACCAAGCTCTTTCAACTTAAGCGGCAAACCTCTCTCTTGCAACTTACAAATTTTTGAGCAACCTTCCATGTTGAGAGAGTGTAGATTGAGGAGAAGAGTATTCATGTCACTCGGCAATGACTCCAACTTGGGACACCTGCTAAGATTGAGATGAGTCAAGTTGGGTGCAGCAAGTCCTTCTTCTAGGAATGACACTAATTTTTGGCAATAATAGATGGTGAGACAATGAAGTGCATCGTGTGAAGGCTCTGACATTGAAATTGATTCCAGATTTAAACATCGTCTTATCTCAAGAATCTTGATACTGGGAAAGGCATCCAATGACAATGAGATCAGGGAATCACAACTGTTTTCTATTCGTAGCTCTACCAAATCATTCTTTTGTTGCTGTTGCTGGGGGAATTCGAGGTTGCTGCAACTCCTGATTGTTAGCTTTTTCAAAGATTTGGATAAACAATTTCCCGGAAAGCATAAAACAGACCAACACCTTGAGATGTGTATTTCTTGGAGGCAACATAGATGATTGTTACTCATTGCACTAACAACTAATAACTGCACCACAGATGCACACCCCTTAATTGATAAAGTATTCCCCTTGAGAGACATCTCTTGAGACCTTCCTTCGTATTCTTCCGATATATCTAGTTTGAGAACTTTGGAAGCATTTGACAATGAAGAAATGATTCTCAAGAATACATGACCAAGCATATCTCCCTTTAACATTGGAAAATTGTCTATTTGAAGCTTGCTGAGTTGAGGAAACACTTCTGACTCGGATAAGTGCCACACCTCCCAATATGGCATACTCCAAAATTCCAAAGTCTTGAGTGAGGGAAACGACACAATATCGCCTTCATTATTGTAAAACTCCATGCCAATACTCTTGAGCTGACCGAATCTACTAATGCGCAAGGACTCCAGAAATGGCAGTTGTCCAAGAGAAGGCAGCTTGCAGCAATTGTTGCAAGACTCCAGAGTTACACGAGTCATATTGCTGTTGGAGCGATGCCCAACCCAATTTGGAAATATTGTACCCTTGTATCCCTCAATTGCTAGGATTTTCAAGCTATTGTGCGGTTGCAAGTTGTCGAGTATATCTCTTTTAGTTTGGGTATCTGAAACCATGTCATCACAACCATGTCATCACCTGAAGACCATTGCAGCACTAAGCGATCAATGTGCTTCTTGTCTATTATCGTTGCACTTTCTGCTTGTTTGACATCAGCAACATTCTCCAATTTCTTAATGGCAAATGTCCCATGAAGATTTAAAAGCCCTCCCAACTCTTGGATTCCATTATTTTCATGCTTGCCCACTGTAAAGTAGCTTAAAATGTGAAATTGTTTTAATTTGCTCATTCCTCCTGACATTTCTTTTAAAAAAGTATTCCAAATATCGAGATGCCGCAAGTTCACAAGCTTATGCATGCCGCTGGGTAACATAGTCAAAAGAAGACACTTGTACAGGATCAATGTTTTTAGATTGTACAAGTCACACAGTGATTCTGGAAGTGTCGTAATACTTGTCCTAGATAGATCCAAGTAACGCAAGTAGGTTAATTCACTTATTGAATCAGGCAATACATCAAGTTTTGTGTGACTAGAAAATGACAAAACTCTTAGATATTTGAGCTTCGATATTAGGATACATGCTACACCATCCATGTCGTTGAAATGAAACCGGGTATTGCCTGGGAAGAATGTCCGCAAAGATTCAGCTTTACTGATGGAAGCAAAATTTTCCGCGATAAGATGACTCAAGCTTTCATAGGACATATGACGAGTCAAAGCAGTCACATCTTCTGTTTTACCATGCTCTTCTATTCTACAATAGAAGTCTCGAGCTAGGAACATTGCCAAGTCATGCAAGAGATCATGCATCTTATAAAAATACTCATATTGTTTAAAAAATAATCTGGAAACTAATTCTTCAAAACACTCACCACCAATGAACAATAAACAAAACAATGCTTTAAATGTGGAACAAGTTGGAAGTAACTAATTAACAATGCTGGAGTGATTTTAGTATTTTTCACAGAAAACTCCCAAATATCACTTTCCAATAAAGCTTTCCATTCCTTAACATCATGCTTTGCTCGCAACATGCGGCCAAGTGTTTCTACCGCTAATGGCAATCCCTTACACTTGTTGACAATCTTTTTGCCAATTTCTTCTAGTGCTGAATCGCCATTTGATTCTAGAAAACAAGCATTGTTTGCAAACACTGACCAACAACAATTTTCAGACAACTCACTGAGAATGTAAGGAGGACAAGTTTGGACGATGGAGGCAACCTCTATAACACGAGTTGTTACAAGAATTGAACTTCCCTTGGCCCCATATTGAAAAGGGGTTTTAAATCTCTTCCAGACATCAGCATCATCACTCCAAACATCATCCAAAACAATAAAAAACTTCTTCTCTAACAAATTTTCCTTCAACTTAAGTTGTAGTGAATTGAAATCTTCTGTATCACAAGCAGTGTTGCCTATAATTTTCTTTGTAACCTCAACAATGTTGAAGTCTTCAGAGATGCAAACCCATTCTTTGACATGAAACCCCTCCATCAAGTGCTCATTATTGTACACCCATTGTGCTAAAGTTGTTTTACCAACCCCACCTATGCCCACAATAGGGATCACAGACAATTTAAGTTCTCTCTTACCATTTAACATCTTGACTATTTCCTGCTGGTCCCATTCTCTGCCAAGGATATTATCTTCCACAAGAGATGTGGATGGGATTCTCCATGACAAGAAGTTCTTCTTGGTATTCTTCTCAAGACCAAGGAAATCTTTTTGTTTTTCAAGATATTCAATTCTTCTAACCACCCCTTCCATCTTAGCTACCATGTCCCTATCTCGGTTGAGGAAGCTAACAATGGGCCAGAAAGAACGCACCTCCTTTTGAGTAGAGGCAGCTTTGGTGAAGACAACGTCCAGCAAGTCATCAGCCACGTACACAGCATCCTTGAGACTGTTGAGCCAGTCCCTCACAGAAGGGTTGTCCAATTGCTTGTACTCAGTATCATCAACCAACGCTTCAGCAGCATGTAGGGAAATCCTTAGCCTTTCAACCAAGTCAGGACCAAGCTTCTTGCCGATTACCAAGTTAGCTGCCTCCGAAGAAAGGAACCTGTCAAGGACAACATTAATGAAACCAAAGAGAAACGCTCCACCAACAAGTGCACCAGCCATTATGGTTGCAGGATATTGAAATCCAAGGGTCTTCTTAATCAAAGTGTATAAGGATTAAGGAGAAGGAGGGGCCATTGTCGGACATTCCTTAGCTATAAGACCTGGTATTGGTCTCCGAGCTAACTTAGAATAATACTTAATTCTAACTAGTGGGTTCCAAGCTGGCATCACTCAAACTTTTCATTTTTTAACTAAAACCTAGAGTATTTTTCGTGTAACTTGTTAAATCAATGTACATATTTATTTTAAATTTATTTATTATATTATCTGAAAAAAAAATTAAGATAAGTGATAAACTTATTATGTTTTATTTTTTATATTTTTTTTATAAAATTTAAATTAAAAAAAATATTATTCCTTTTTTCTATAAAAAAATTTTAAATTGCTAAATCATTTTGGAATCGCTATAATATTTTTGGTCAACTCACTAAATTAAACAATTATCAACTAATTTATACTTTGATAAAAAAAAAAAAAAAACTTGGTCATACACTTATTAGATTTAATAAAAATACAAAATATTTTAATTAATAACAATTTTTTTTTCAATTTTTATTGTAAATCTAATAGTTGAAAATTTTAATTTAAAATTAATAAATCTTATTTTTACCTCAAAATATTATCTTATTTTTTTATATATTTAATAATTCAAAATTTAGAGTTTTGTACGTGGAGTGAGAGAAAAAAAAGTGAAAAGAATATTGTATAAATTATTTTTAATTGATCTTTCAAATTCCGCGCTATGCTTACAATATGTTACATGGTCCACCATTTAATGGTGCATTCATGGAATGCGTTGAGGTAACGACACATGTCAATTCATTGGAAAATGAAAAATTTGTACCAAACTTCTGAGGGTTGGACACTTATCAAGTAAAAAAACTATTATTATTCAATCTTTATCTTTACTAGGGTGTTTACCCGCGCGTTGCGCGAGAATTTACATAATAATTAACGTAGTTAAAAAAATTTTAATTAAAATATAATATTAATCTCCATACAATTTTGTGTACAAAGATATAAATGTTGTTTTGAATTTTTTTTATGTACCTTAATGTTGAGTGTCGTAAAAATTAATTATACAAATGTTTAACTAATTAAGTGATATTTGATTATTAATGTAACATAAATTAATTTAACTATTAACATTTAATAAATTTAGCATCTAAAATAAAATGTGTATCTTTTTTAGTTTAACATTTAAAATCTGAATTTTAAAAATACAAATATAACAGTGAGCTAGCTGAATAAAGTTTTCAAAAAATATTTGCACAAAATAAAAGTTAACTTTAGTTTAATTTTGCCTCTCAACAAAACATCCTAGACGACGACCAAAACATAGAAATAAATAATTAGGCAATTTAAGTGTTTAGGCTGAAAAAATGATATAGCAATTCAATAAGTAATTTTCTTGAACCTTTTTTCACCAAAAACATAGTTTTTTAAAAAAATGTGAATTTGCTAATTTTAGGTCCATTTCATTAATTGTTTCATATGTAGTAGTTCCTTAACTTATTACTATTAAAGGAAAAGTAAATAATAGATCACCAATTAACTGTTAATACGGGTCGTTATAAAAAACATCATATTCATTTCCTGCATACTTATATATTATATGGAAGTATTGTTGTATAATATGTCAAAAAAAAGATTAAGACTTTTTTCAGTTAATATTTTAATAGTCTTTAAAAAATAATACATATAGGTTGTTTAACCAAATTTAGTAACTCTCTATTTACTTTTTGTTTGGTTATTTCGTTCATTTAGCCTATAATTTTTTATTTCATACAGGTTATTTTGTTACTTCTGATAACATGGATTACTTTGGCAATCCATAAATATGTATTAATGAAATCGATAATTTAAAACCGTGCATCATTATGAAACCATTTACCAGGATGATATTCAAAGTCACCTTGGTTGGGTCATTTGTTATTTTGCTAGGACCATAAGCAATAAACCAACTCTACTGATCACATATCAGAGCTGTGTATCATTAAAAAGGATTTCTTTGGCACAATGACTGGCTAGCCAAATGGAGAATATTGAATAAAACTAACTATTAAGTCATACATAAGATTCTGAAAAACAATATTTTATTGAGGGTTTAAAGATGGATGATTTGAATCTGTGACTGTGACCTTTTCAACATAACCAGAGAATTTCTCAAATAAGCTGGGTAATTGTTGCTTTATGTGTTCCAAAATTAAGATAGCATTATTTGGGCAATCTATCAGCACTTTGCTAAAGTAACCCAGCTATCATTTAAATAGCATTAAACAGGAAAAGAGGCCTTTATAATTATGGTAGAATTTTATACTTCCCATATATAAAATTTAAGTTACAGTTTTATTTCAATTATTTTTCATATAAAAAGACACCTTATACATCACACAAAATAAATAACTCATGTTTCTTTTTTATGAAAAAACTGGGGAATGTTTTTTCATTAAAAACAAATAGTTTCATTCTTAGCAAAAACATATTAAGGTTTCTATTCAGATAAAAACTAAGTTATTTGGGATAAATAATCATATATAAACATCGGTGAATCATTGTTGTGGTCAATTTATTTAATACACAGTACCAATAAGACAACAACGACTCATTTATTGTATCGCTAGATAGCACGTAGCTCAACTTTCCTCATTTCAACGTTGCAAGTATAGAGGCTGCACTTCCCTCTTGCTGTTTCGCAACAATCCTGCATATCTTGATAGTATAATTCTCACTTCAAAATGCTTCTGTTGATGGTTAGTAACTGTAATTTATACAAAACATGCAAATAAATGCCATGCTTCTATTAATTTTGCCATTCTGCAGTATAGCTCTGTTTCCTATTCTAGTTAATAGGGTATATTGATTCTTATCTGTGAAATTTCTCCATTGACAGATCTGAATTTATGTGACACTTTAAAATTTGTAGAATGGAACATAATTATTCAACTATTGAAAATTAAAGAAGGTTGGAGTAGAGATAACTGAGTGAGTAATTCCACTGATATGTAAGGAATATAGACTTTTTTATTAATGACTATTACACTTTAGCATTCATATCTGATTAATTGAGTGTAATCTGAACTTATGCATTAACATGTGTCTCTCAACATTTGTTCAACTACTGATATGACTCTAGATCATTTACTTAGAAACCATAAACAAAAACTAATAGCTCTCTGCCTAATTGAACTGTAAATAGCTTATGAGGAAACAAAAAAATTTAATAAGTATTAAAGTATTAAGGTTATTAAAATATACGATTCAGCTATTTGAATATTCACTCAAAAGTTTAAGCATTTTAAATGAACAGTGTAAAGAGACACCCAAAAAAAAGGAACAGCATAAATAATTAAATATCAACATATCAACTTTTCAAGAATAAACTTACATAATACAGCAAAATCATTAAATTAAATTATCTTTTAATGAAGATTGATAATTCTGCAGCTTTATGAACTGCGACACCCATGCAAATTTGCTGCAAAGTTCTACCAACAGAAATATCACAAAATAAATAAACCTTGAATGTCATTTGCATTCTAACAAAAAATATGTGAACCTCATTCACAGTTTAGCCTCTATTCAATAAGCCAAATTCAAGACTAAACAACATTATGTGTATAAATGCACTTTTGATAAGTAATCCAATTTAAATTAGTGCTGCTCTTTGTATATGAACAAAGGATAGAGAAAGAATGGTGAATGGCGGCTAACCAAGCACCTCAAAGGATAGTCTAGGTATTCAGTCTAATTTCAACATCAATATTTTAAACTGATTTTACATAAAAATCTATTCATGCTAATTATATTATTTGTTCCTATTTGATCAACAGAATACAAACATTTGTTCTAACACCCCTTCAGCCACTTCACCAATCCATAAGCACCACAGAATACAAACAAAAATCCTTTCCTTTAGATTACACTTTCATATAAATTTGCAATAATAGAAAGAATAACTATAGAAGTGTCTTTGGTTTGGTCCAAATTGTGAAAAATTTGGATTATCGTGTTCCTCATCAATGTTCACAGCAGCTAGTTTCATGCAAAATATTTCAGTTATTTACAAATTCAAAATAGAATCGCAATAATGTGTTTCAATTGTCAAATTCAAAACGTTGATGTTGTTTACCTTTTGGCTTTCTCCTGTTAAGTCCACAGATGACAGCTGTTGCTACAAAGGTTACACATATTAGCAGATTTTCTGATTCAACACAAATATCCATATGCAAGGAATACTAATAAATTAGGAATGATCAGGAATTGGAGGAAAAGCTTTTTTCTGACCATCTTCTGAATATGACATCTTCCATGAGATCTCTGCTAGAGGAAGGGTTCTGTAGGGGCTCAAAGCATTCATGCATCACAGAAAGTGCAATATTGAGTTTGCTGTAATTCTCTGCCAAGTATTCGTCTTTAGCAGAATCAACATCACAATTCTCAGAGTCAACAGACTTGACCAATGTCCAAGTTAGATTGTTTGCATCCACTAAAATTGGCTTTCCTAATAGTTTATGCAGGTTGGTGTATATCTGTGTAAAAATAGACAGAAGAATATCATATATTTGAAAGCATTAACTCTATAAAATCGTAAAGCAATGCTCTCTAGAAATGTTAAATCATAATAAATACAGGGAAGAAAAGAGGAGGAATATACCTGTTCACATTTGTTTCCGCAGAACCATTTTTCCATATGTATTAACTCATCTACTGTTCTATTTCTCAAGCACCCAAAATGATCTGCATAGGATAACAAATATGATAACATAAAAATTAAGTTGATTGCACACTGACAGTAAAAATACATACATGTATATAAGAAACATCGAAGTAAATAAATAAACCCACATGTACGTTCACATTGAATGAAATTAAGAAAATGTCCGTCCTCGTCCTCATCTCCCTTGATTTTGCTTTGGCCACTCCAGACATAGTCACTTACTACCATCTAAACCATAAAACTCACACATTAATTGAAACAAACAAACAAACATGGTTTTCTTATAGAAAATCTCATTATAGGAAATGATAACTAAAATGCAGTTAATTAGTGTTATCCCAAAATGTAAATCATACAATGGTTTTCTTATAAGGCACACCAATTAATCAAATAAATAATAGCATTTCAAAGTTTTGCAGACCTTGATCAATGCAGACTAACCTTAAAGCAAAGAGGTGGAGAAGACAGAACCCAAGAAGAATAAGGTTTGCAAATTGACTCGACATCCCACCCAGCCGGCACCTGCCTTAGTTGCAACCCGATTCCGAGACGATCCAAGGGGCTTCTCATGGATGACGACGTGATTTGATTTTATAGTTCCCATAAACCTTTCCCATAACTAAATTAGACATAAACAGAAGATGAGTCAAAACTAATTAGGGTTCTATCAACCAAAATTGATTTTAGTTTAGAGAGAGAATATCTGGATTACCTTGCAATGGCGACAGTAGCAACACTGAAGCAACACGGTGGCAGTTTCGGCGAGCTTAGGAGGCGCAGAACACAACAGTGGTGAAGCAGAACAAAATCAGCAACGGACGGTAGCAACAGCAGCTCAGTAACGATTCCTCCGGGCTCGACAGCGACGATAGGTTCAGCGTGCTCCGTTGCCTTCTTCCAAATCTCCACCCCTTTCTTTATCTCTCCCTCTCTCCAAGCTCTCTCTCTTCTCAACCACTCTCCTCCTCCTATAACACAGCGCCGACAGCAGAGGCGTCAATTGTACTCTTCCCCTTCGGCATTGTTGGGATTGGGTCTTTCCCTCACGTCTTCTTCAGCGATCACAACGGCAGCAACATCCTCCGGGTCGTATTCATCGCAACCTTCTTCTTCTTCTCCGTAGGTGGCTGTCGTATTCATCTTCTCTCTATATCTCTATCTCAAAAATCTAATCTCTCTCTATCTCTTCATTTCTTTGTGAGAGCCTGGTGTTTTCTTCTCTCTCATTTGATGAAGAGAGATGAGATGATGAGAATGGGGGAGAGTACAGATACCTTTTTTTTTATTTGTTGTGCTTTTTTCTCTTTCATTTCTTTTATGATTTGATTTTTGAAATTTTGGGAGGGAAAATCCCTCCATCATTGAGATAGATAAATTATAATGACAATTGTATCCTATAAATATGGTGTTGACACTTGTTAATCATATGTTAACTTGTTTTCCATTATTATATTGCAATTGCAATTAAAATATTTCTCACACGTTGCGCAGAGTGTTAAATTGATATGCTTATTTATTTTAAATTTGTTTATAATATTATTTGAAAAAGTAAAATATTTAAGGTCAGTGATAGACTTATTACGTCTTGTTTTTTACATTTTTCTTTTACAAAACTTAAATTGAAAAAAATGTTATTCGCTTTATTTCTAAATCATTTTGCAATCGCTATATCATAATGTTTTTAGTCAACTCATTAAATTAGACAATTTTCAATCAATTTACTTATACTTTGATTATAAAAAAAAAAGCTTAGTCATATACTCATTAGGTTAAATAAAAATATAATTTTTTTTAATTAATAACAAAATTTTCTTCTAATTTTTATTTTCATATTTTTTTTTATTGTAAATCATATTTTTTTATTGTAATTCTAATGGTTGAAAGTTTTAATTTAAAATTAATAAATCTTATTTTTATCCCAAAACATTATACGGTCCTTCATCTAATAGTGCATTTATAGAATCCATTGAAACGATAACACATGTCAACTAAATGAAGAATAAAAAACTTGTACCAAATTTTTTAGAGTTTGACACTTGTCAAGTAGAGAGACTATTACTACTCAATCTTTATACAATGGTGATAAATATAGTGGAGATAAGTTGTTCGTTAATGAAATGTAATGAAATCCACTTTAGTAAGGAAACCGTATCACCTTCCATAAAATTAATATCATGAGTTCTAGGTAACCAATAAAAATTCAGTCAACGACTTAAATTAAATATTTTATTTTTTTAAGTGCCAAATATTCTGTTTCTAAATAAGTATAAAGTTGGCTGATGGTTTTTTTAGGTTTTAGATGTTCTATAATTTTCATTATGAACATTCTATAAATAGTGGTTATCAATGTTCTATTTTTTATTTTCTGATTTATTGGTTTGAAAATTATTGATTACTTATATTTTTCAATTAATAAAATGTTATCATATATGTAATTACTTTTGTTTAACTTTATAACTTAAATGAAATATATATTGAACTGAGATCAAAGAAAAATAAATTTTATATTTAGTCTTAAATCATATATAATTCCATAAATAATCATGTGCCATTTTATAGAATTCAAAATAAAATTAAAATTGATACTAGCGTTGAAGATGGTATAAAAATAAGTTCTTTACGTCTCAAAATCTAAGACACTTTAATGGTATATTTGGGAGAGAGACATAGATTAAATGACAAAAACTAAAATATTGAAATTGAATTAAGTTTGTTATTGTGTTTGATTTAAAATTTACTAACAGACAAAAATTGAGAAATATTGACCGAATTAAGTCAAAGAAGGGACAACATTTAGTATAGAAAACTTTAATCTTGAGTAACTATATTTGAGTAAAAAAAAAATTATTAGGATTCCCGTCTCTATCCAAAAATTGTCAATTTCCACTCTTTCTAGAGGTGACGAAGAGATTAAAATTTTGGAGATAAAATAATTACTTAAATTTTAGTTATAATCTCTAGTCACCAAATATGTTATTGAGTTTTAGTCTCTCAATCTTTGTCCCAATCTTTCTAAATAAACACTGCTTTTAAGTTTTAAGTTAATGACGGACTTATTTTATATATATACAAAGGAAAAGGTGGTAGTTATAATTAGGTAGTCATATAAAATTATAAATAACAATATCAAATAGAAAAAGATTAGAAAATCAATACATTATGATTAATAGGGAGTCAACATATATTATGGATGATAATTAATACAAATTTAGGATGATAACTTAATATTAGATATATGAGTTACGATTGATAACTCATATAAATTTTAGATGATAACTTAATTATTGATTCCTTAATGACCCCTAACTTTAGTTTCATAGCACTATTCTATTAAATATTTTATATATATATATATATATATATATATATATATATATATATACACACGGATGTTAGGTAGCTATCAACAAAAATTGTCATATTTAGATTAACATATACTATTTTAGTATTTTACGTAGAGAACTCCGTAATTATATATTTATAATATTTAATATTAGAGCAAGTTACGTATTTAAAAGATTGAAAACAGAAATTACTCATTTACATTGTTTGGATAAAATTGATCCAATTACACTAAAATGCTAATATTATAGAAACCGTGGAAGGGTGTAGGGTATTATGAAAACCCTTACACTCTTCCACGGATTTCGTGCAAATGATATAGAAACAGCCAAACCCTTCCACGGATTCTTCTTATTTGTTACAAATTATGTATAAACCGTGATAGGTGCCACTGTTCTTAATTAAGCTACATCTTGCTACGGATCTTGAAGAATACGCAGCAAATTTGGAGTTGTATAAAATGGGAGAGTTAACAATAAATACATCAGATATTATGTTACCATGCAATATTTAAGTCTCAAAATTTTACAAGAAATAATATATGTTCATGCATACGCCAAATGTGTCTAGAGCCACCAGATTTTGAAGAAATACTATTTTTTTTGCATGAACATATCATACGTAATGTATTTTTTGACAGTTGATTCAATAATATAGAAATAAAATTAGTAGTAACTATATAACAAAAAATATATAATTTTTAATATTATGGATTCCAAATTATGAATTTATTCAAGATCCAGTAGCTCTAGGCACATTTGGCATATGCATGAAAATATAATATCTCCCATAAAAAATTAGAGACTTAAATATTACATGCACATATAATATGCAATGTATTTATTAGTAGTAGTTGATTCATGTATAATATAAGAATAAAAATAATAGTACGTATAACACAAAAAATATTATTTTCATGTCATGAATCATCTTATATCTATTGGTTGTTAGGATTTAGGGTAATATAAGTTATTTTGGAAAATAATATTTTTTTTTGTTATACATACCATTATTTTTATTTTTATATTATACATGAATCAACTACTACTAATAAATACATTGCATATTATATGTGAGATGTAATATTTAAGTCTCTAATTTTTTATGGGAGATATTATATTTTCATGCATATGCCAAATGTGCCTAGAGCTACTGGATCTTGAATAAATTCATAATTTGGAATCCACAATATTAAAAATATATATTTTTTGTTATATAGTTACTACTGATTTTATTTCTATATTATTGAATCAACTGTCAAAAAATACATTACGTATGATATGTTCATGCAAAAAAAAATAGTATTTCTTCAAAATCTGGTGGCTCTAGGCACATTTGGCGTATACATGAACATATATTATTTCTTGTAAAATTTTGAGACTTAAATATTGCATGGTAATATAATATCAGATGTATTTATTGTTAACTCTCCTATTTTATACAACTCCAAATTTACTACGTATTCTTCAAGATCCATGGCAGGGTGTAGCTTAATTAAGAACAGTGGCACCCTGCCACGGTTTATGCATAATTTGTAACAAATAAGAAGAATCCGTGAAAGGGTTTGGCTGTTTCTATATCATTTGCACGAAATCCGTGGAAGGGCGTAAGGGTTTTCATAATACCCTACACCCTTCCACGGTTTCTATAATATTAGCATTTCAGTGTAATCGATCCAAACAGTGTAAATGAGTAATTTCTGTTTCCAATCCTTTTAAATGCGTAACTTGTCCTTAATATTATGTATTTAATTCGATATCAATTTATAAATAGAAATAAAAGACTAAATAAAAAGATTATGATTATCTATGTTTAAAAAATTATGACTATTAATTTTTTTGCAATTATAAATATTAAATTAAATATAATAAATTTAAAATATAGCCACCCAACATTACTGGCTTATTCTATATAAAATTCTTGTGAAACATGCCATGGCAAAAATAGTTTTCCTTCATGATTGAGTTTTCTATTTCAACTACTCATATCAGGAATGGTCATTTCCTTATGGATGAACTGTTTGATGGTATAGGTTGGATTGACACACCAGTTAAGCTGCTTTTCCTACTTCGTGTGCTACCATATTTGTTTCTCTCCGTACTTAGGTACGTAAACCGTTTGGTATTTTATCTTTTAACTGCGGAATGTCTAGTAAAATAGGATAAATTTCTACTACGTTTGATCTTGATTTTAAAAATCGAATGATGATGTTGCGTCTGATTAAAGACAGACTTTATCCATTTGACAGTTCTTTGCTAATATCATACCACTCATGTTACATGGCACATCTTAACCTTAAGTCGTAAAGTTTTTTTCCGAGCTAACTTCTAAACTCTTCTCTATTTATAGACTTCAAACTTCAACTTTCATGGCACATATATATCATACAATATATCATTATGATCTTACTTTTCATCTTTCTACATCAAACATCACTATAATATCATTACTTCAATCATAATCACTTTCTTACTCAAATTTTAACCCAAAACTCACTTAATTCTTTCATGGTGAAAGCATAATCTGGTCTATGATGGATAGCATAGTTATTCATCATATAAAAAATATAATGTTTTATTGGAAATAAAAAATTAATGATAGAGATTGAATATAAATCACACATTTGGAATATTTTATCCGGGTCCATCATAAACCCAGTCCATCATAGACATTTCCATATTCACATATATACCGCTTTTTCACTTCATACAACACCCTAGAAATACCTATATATATCCATTCTCTTGAACACTCTTCACCACATCAATTTTGGGGCACATTTTAAATGACCAAACATCACTACGTCATCAACATCTTTTACACTAATATCCCTTGGCTCAATAGTTTGTTATACCCCCTCAATCTAATCAAAGTGTTACAAGAAATTATTATATACAATCTAGTTCTTAAAGACCAAGAAAAAATAGTCAATGTAGGAACTGTGAAAATATTTTTTAAAGAGGGTGATTTATAGTATATATTCATCTTTATGTGTTTAATGTTTTGATGAATGCATGAATTGAAATATTGTAAAATGTTGCATTTAAGAAAATTTATCTTTGTGTGTTGCTTTTGAAATTTTATGTAAATTTTAAAATGATATATTGGTATTTCAAAAAGACCAATTATAAATGACTTGCATACCTTAAGCATAAACTATTTAATAGGTATAATGCATTGCATCATTTACATCCCAACGAAAGAATGTGGATTTCGTTCCGAATGTTATATACAAAGCTAGGGTTGGGATTGGCTGCCGCCAAGGACGGTTGAGTTGCTGAAAATATAATCAAGTCGTGAGCTTATGCCCAAGCATATAAGGAGGCATGTGTGTGAATATTGCAAAATTGATCGATATTGTATATTGAATTGTGTGTTCTTAATATTAAATTTTGTTGTGATGATATATGATGTATTTCACTAATCTTTGACGAAAATCTTGTGATTTGATTCTCACCCCTATGGTATTTTTGTAATGAGTTATATGCTTGGTTTTATAAATGGTGACATTAGTAATGATGCTGAAAGATCAAAGGTTTGTTATGGACCCGACAAATAGAAACTTATATATAGCCAGAAGCCCGCGTATTCATCTCTACTTCTTTCCTCAACAATCATTTCAAGAACCCCTTCTAAGATCTTCTTTTGACCCAAAGGAACCATATGACTTTCTTCTCTCAAATTTACATTTCAATCCACTGCCTTCACCGACTCATACTCCTCATTACTCACTTTTATCTTATGACTCACATATTGATTCCTCAATATATAATGATATGTTTTTCATCTACTCTAATAACTCATACTCAGGACCGCTTGGAGAAGTTCTTGCTTATTTTTTCTAAGGAACTTATCTGACTAGTTTTGAGAAAGAACCTTTCGAAGCTTCTTCTGCACCGTTCGCCATCGCAAACAATTACTAGTTTTCTTTATATGCTTTTGTTTGAATTCTCTCTTATGATAATAAGGGTTTTCTTAAAACTATGTATTTATGTTAAGTTATTAATGTCTCTGGTTCCTCCCTTCCAGTTGTATCGGTCATTTATCCTACTTTCCTCCACATTTGATCACGTAGTCATGCTAGCGACATAAGCAGTCATAGATAATTATGAAATTTTATCCTTTCGAATGGGATAAGAGAATTCCAAATACGTATACGCATTTATTCCCTTTCTTCTATTAATTGAAGAAATAATTGGAAAATAAAACAGCAAGCACAAAAATGAGTGTATATATATATATATATGAAATGTATCTAGCGAGAATGTTATTCTTATTTGAGAACACGAGAATGCATTTATAGTTATTAGATTAATTTGGGTGGTTAAGATTAAACATCTTCACTAGCTAATAATAAATGCATGTCCACTAAGTAATAATAAATGCATTCACAATAACTTAAATTCAATAAATATATTTTTAATTATGACTCTAAAATTAAATATTTAAATCCATTATTATTAGAAAAAAATCAGCTATTGTTCTTAATTTTTACTTTTAATTTTTTTTACCTCTCAACAACAAAAAAGTTATAATGAAAATTAAATTATTTTGAAAAATATTAAAATCTAAGGATATATAGAAAAGTATCAAAATTGTTCCCTATTTGAAAATATATCCTTTTTTAAAAAAAATATTTTCAAGAACCAAAAGTTCTTTTATAACTTCTTTTAAAAAAAAATGTTTGGGTATGATACTAAAATATCTTATATAATTTTATCTTTAAACATTTTTTCAAATTATAGAAGAGAAAAGATCTATATCTAAAAATATAAAAATATAATTTTTTATTTGTTTATTTTGCTATATATGACCAAACGAGAGTATCCAATGAAGATTATTGACGCGCGAGAATTCGCATTCGGAGTTTAAATCCTCAAAATCAAGTTTGTATCATTATAGCACCTCCGAACACCAAACTCTCGCACTCAAATTTAGAAAGTTCGAAGGTTCTTTAAACCTTCGGAAAAGTATAAAACCGGGAGTTTAGGCCCAAGTCGTCTCTCGTGGAGGTTACAATTAGATTGATCAAAAATGGGAAAATGGAGATTTTGTGAACAATTAAGTGAGAATCAAGCAACAAGTAATCAATATCATGACAAAGCTAATTATCAACTAAAGTAAGCATGACTAACAACTAAAGAAAACAAGAATTGAGATTCAATGCAAATATTAAAACTATCTTGGCTAGGATTGAGGATTAAGGATCATTATCCTTGTCATTAACCACAAACATGACAATTATGAAGAATTAATCCCACTTAGTCAACCTCTAAGTATTGAAGAAAGTCAAATAGGCATAACTAATCTTAATTCATAAGTCCAAGCCAACTTACTAATCTAAAAGATTAGCGTTAGTGAAAACAAGATTAATCAAGAATTAACCCCAATCACAAATCCTAATCTACTTAGCATTATTAAAAGACTAGAGTCAATGAAAACAATATTAATTAACAACTCTAAATCATCAATCAATATTGGACATTAATGACTCAAAATCACCTAATTTCCCAACCCCAAGCCAAGTGTAAAACTATTCTAAAACTATACT
>JASCZI010000087.1:29216-48490 GCA_036250425.1 Stylosanthes scabra
GTCAAACACATGGTAGGCATATTGAAACATAACTTGAAATTAGCTAAAATCTACCTCTAATCATCACCAAATTTGCAAGAAGACTAAAATCAACATCAACAATCACAAATAAACAATACACATAAGAAAAATCATCATTAACATCAAATTAAAATTAGAAATTCAAATAGCAAGCATTCATAATAACAAAGTATGAGAACAAGAGTATGAAAATGAAAATGAAACTCAAAGAAAACTAAGAGAAGATGAAAGTAAATATTAGTTCTTGCAATAATTAACAAGGATTAAAATAAAACTAACTAAACTAACTCTAATTCTAGAGAGAAGGGAGAGCTTCTCTCTCTAGAAACCTAACCTAAACATGACAAAACCTAAACTAAACTCTCCCTTCTTTGCACTCATGAATTTCCTCCTCAAATACTTGAAAATTCTGATTTTTGGGGGCTTTTTGGGGCCCAAAAATGCTGGCCCACGTGCTCACTTAAATGAGCCACGTGCAGCACTGGTGCATATGCACAGACTCGTGTATATGCACTAGTGCGCTCTGACAGCTTCTTTTCTTCTTTGTTTTTTCTTGAATTTCTCCATTTGTCTCATGCTTCCTTCACTCCTTCCAAGCCATCAATGCCTCCTAAACTTGAAATACATCAAACAAATACATCACGGCATCGAGTGGAATTAAAGTGAATTAAATTTGACAATTAAAGGATTAAAAAACATGTTTTTTTAACATTCAAATATCAATAGGAGAAAATTTATAAAGCTTCTAATTACAAAGAATAAAGACAAACAAAGTTGATAAAATCCATTCTTTTTAACACAAAATTTCACATAAAATATGGATTTATCAATTATCCAAACATATACAAAAAATTATAAGATCATCTCTTTTTAATGTTTTTTAAAAAAGATATATTTTAACTGGAACAATGATATTCAAAAAAGGAATTTTTTTTAAGCGTATTTGTTTGAAGACACTATTCTAATTGATAAAAAGGTTGACATTTTAAAATTTTAACACCGAGTTTAATTTTACAAAGACAAGATAATCAAAACTAATATATAATCCTGGGAATCAGTGATGGCTCTTTTATTTGTTGAATAAAGATCGAGTAATAACGTTAGAAAAAAAATTATAATATTATCTTATTTAATTTAATATTTATAATTTTATATATATATAACATTTATAATTATATATTTATATTTATAATATTTAAAATTATTTATTTATTTTAACAATAATTAAAAAATATAAAAAAAAATTAGAAACAATTAAAAATTTAAATAAATTATGATTATCTAAATATAAGTATATAATTCAATCTTTTTTCCTTCAAAGTCAGCTAGCATTTTATTAGGTTTTCTATTGTAAATATATAGGGAAGATACTTTTGTGTATGGGCTAAGATTTTAATATTTTTTCAAAATAATTGAACTATTATTTTGTGTTGATGAGATATAAAAAGAAAATTTAAATAAAAATTAAGAACAATAGCTGATTTGTTTTTCTAATAATAATTGATTTAACTATTTAATTTTAGAACCATAATTGAAAATATATTTATTGGATTATTTAAGTGTTCGTGACTGTATTTATTGATATTTAGTGTCTTAGTGGACATGTATTTATTGTTAATTAGTGGAGATATTCAATATTAACCATCCAATCCAAATCTATTAAAATCTATCTATTTATCTATTTATTTATTAAAATATAAAAAGAATAAGTTTCCTAACTCATTATTCGCCATTTGGAAGCCCAATTTCGTTGACATGTTGCATACAGTAGAATCGCGACATATGTCTCTTTTCAAGTGGTTGATTAATGTCATTGGCTTCTTTTAAGTGGTTAATTGATGTCACTAGCCCTTCCATGATTTCAGGTAAGTTTTCAAAATTTGAAATTGGAAGGAAAAAAAAAATTAGAGAACAAAAAATAAGGAATCATGAAAATTGAATATTCAAGTCAAAATTAAATGAATTTTAATTTTGATTTCTGAATTCTGATTAGTTGATTTATTAGAAAGATACAAATATTTTAATTTATTTGACTTTATCCGCGATGGGTGTAGCGCGCAGAGATACTCAATTAGGTCCTCAACGCAGCAGAAGGAGAGTAGGCTTGGGATCTAGGAGAAGACGACACGACGACGAGACTGAATTGATGGAGAAGACGGTGCGAAGTTGAATTGCTGGAAGAGAAGCAGCGGCGACGAAGCTTGCTGTCGGAGGAGATGGTGCGTTGTTTGGAAGAAGGAGTTGCAAGTGCACGACTATAGCCTCAGCGCAGCAGAGACCCAACTGACAGCACCAAAAGTTTTCTTCAGGAGATGGCGCCGGATGATTCCTCGAGGAAGAAGTTGTTTTGTCTGTTCCGGTTGAGTTGGGTTCGGGTAGTATTCGGGTGAGTTGTATCAATTACATTTTGCTTATTCGTGTGAGTTGTATCGATAATTACTATAAGAATGTACCCTTAGATTGCAGATTTTAGACCAATTGGGATTCACAAATGGCTCTTGATTTGTTTCAGATCTTGGAAAGATTCTTCTACATCCTCAATTTGCTGAGGTTTCTCAATGGGCTATTGATGGTGATAACTCTTCCTGATGATTGCCTTCATTTCTCTTCCTCAGTGTCATTTTTTTTTTTCTGATTTCAAATATTCATTTCTCCTTTGACACAACATTATAAACGGCCTCCATCATTATTTTATTCTTCCTGTTTGAGGAGTCTTCAGGATCATTTGTCATTGTTGATGATATCATGGTATGAATTTTCAATATTCTAACTGAAGATTCTTCTTAATTATTATTCTTTCACTTGTGTGAAATTAATAAAGAGAATGTTGGGAGAAGTTTGTATATTATAATACTTAATCATTGGCTTTCCTTTTCAGCAATTGATACTCCAATACTCCAATTGGCATTTCTGGAGCTAAGGAAGACCAAATTTCCCCTTTAGAGCTTATAAATAAGTAACCTGTGTTAGATATGATTTTGTTTTCTTCAATTTAAAGTGGATTTGTTTACAAAACCCTTTAATTGTCAAGATAGTTGCTTAGCATTATATTAATTATGATTTAATTTTGATGAAATGTGTGATAAATTGTTTGCTTATTTGTTCAGTGGCATGAGAGGAATTCTAGGGAATTGGAGATTTTTTGCAAGAGCAGGTTGCCACGGCTTGGGATTCCGATTCAGGCCTATGTACGGATATGGCGATACTTCACCTTTTTGTTTGAAGGTTTGTGATAATGTGATTTTCAAAATGATGCCAAGTTGATTTGCGTATTAATATATTTTTTTATGTGAGTTTTTATTTTTTTTTAGTCAATATTGAATGGAAGAGGAAACATCCAATACTCTCCAACATAATGTTTGCTTTTGTTTTAAATTGTTCTCTGAGTTCATTCTTTACATAAATGGCTTAAGTCTATGAGTTCTAAAACATATAAAACCTTTTGACAGCATGATTATCGACTTATTGTACAATTTATAAACAACTATGAGTTCTTAAAGAAGAAATTTATTTCCTTTTAGGATATACTAAACATTACAACTCCCTTTAACCGCTTCTTAAATCTGATATTCCATTAGTAACTTGTTATATATTGAAAAAAGTATCATTGTATTATTCTTGCATGAAAGTAAATTCTTACTTTACTGCACAATAAGCTTAATTATCATAACCTTTTTCTCTTTTGTTTTGAGAAAAAATTTAACCATAAAATATAATGGATCATTTTTATTGTATGGATTATTTACATATTGATATGCATATATATATATAAGTCGATAACATGCTTTTGAATAATTTGCTTTTTATACATATAGAGATGAGTATCAATAAAACTTTTTTGACTTATCCTTCATGCTCTTTTCTTTTCTTAGAAGAAGGAATAAATGTACACATGAATTATTACACGGTGGATAAAAGTACACATGAATTTTTTTAAAGACCCAAATGTACACATGAATTTTTTTAATGACTCAAATGTACACATTGAATATTCTATCGTTGGACAAAAGTATATATGAATGTAAAAGATTCATGTGCACTTTTGTCATTTATTAAAATATTTCATGTGTACATTTGGGTCATTAAAAAATTCATGTATACATTTGGGTCATTAAAATAATTTATATATACTTTTATCCACCATATAATAATTCATGTGTACATTTATACATTCTTCTTATATTTTATTATTTTTAAATTTCGAAGAATACTAATAACATGTTGATACATATTTAATATCTCATACTCCAAACTTTCTTATGTATATTTGCTTTTACCCGTTTGACATTGTAATATTTTCATTAATTTTTTTTTCTTCTAGATTATACTTATTATGCATTTTAACTTCACGTGAAAGCATATGATGAAGAAAAAAAGAAAGGAGGCTTTCATTGAGAAGAAAGAACCGTTTATTAAACTGCTTCAATAATACTAGATATACTTAATACTATGATGTGAGGGTGCAACATGTGTATAAAATATTTAATAATTATACACAACTAAGTTATTTTAACAACCAAGCTTAACCAAGTCACTAACCCACACGCACCTCTCCCTTTTAGGTATTTTCGTTTTTTCGAAAATTGGATCCCTTCAATTTCGTTCATTCCCATTTTTAAGTCAACTGCATTATTTCAAAATTCATTTTAGCAAGCTCTTTTGTTTTTT
The DNA here is from genome assembly GCA_036250425.1 of Stylosanthes scabra. Taxonomy (NCBI): domain Eukaryota; kingdom Viridiplantae; phylum Streptophyta; class Magnoliopsida; order Fabales; family Fabaceae; genus Stylosanthes; species Stylosanthes scabra. Next base: position 33,906 of record JASCZI010000087.1, read on the forward strand.
CTCTCACTCTCATTCACCGTCGTCTTCTTTCTTCATTGTCATGATCTATTCAATTCCGTTTTGTTGTTCCTGATTAGTTGAGGATGGATGCTATTAAGCACTCATTAGTTTCTGATTCTTCTTCTGTAACAGATTTGACCATCTAAGTAATTTGAAATCAATTTAGGTTTTCTAGCTTGTTTAGTTTTCAATTGCGTGATTTTTATAAAAGGAAGAAAGGAATAAGAAGATAGAGTACATTTGAGTGGTAACTTCCAATAATCCGTTTATGTTTTTATTCAAAACCGTTTCTACTTTCATTCAAAACCGTTTTTACTTTCATTCATAATTTATTTCTGTTTCCTGAAAATCCAATTCAATTTTTAATTCAAAATCGTTTCTACTTTCATTTAAAATCCGTTTCTACTTTCATTCAGAATTCGTTTCTGTTTCTTGAAAATCGAATTCTTTTTTTAATTCAAATTCGTTTCTTTTTTTCATTCAAAACTCGTTTCTGTTTTCATTCAAATCCTTTTCTGGTAATAAACCTCATTTCGATGGGTTATTTCATATCATTAATTGACTAATTATCAACATCTCACCACTTAAATACTAACAAAATATGCTTGTTTGCGTTTAATTGCTCCTTAGGGCTTAAATTGTGAAAACATTCATTTTTTGCCACTTACATACTTAATTTCCATTCCATTCAATACCTTGATGTGTTTGTTCAAGTGTTTCAAGCCTAGATAGGTTATAATTGGATTAGAAGTGGCCAAGGAATGTAAAATGAGCAAGAATGAAAAAATAGAAAAGGGAGCTATAGTCATCGGATTGGAGCAAACTTGGACTCTTTGGAAAGAGGAATTCAATACCTACAACTCTCATGTTGAACACTTCGTCTGGTTCTAAGTGATTCTATGAGAAATTCGCGTCCAAAGATCAATGCTCAGAATTGCTAATGCTGTCAATCCTGACCTATTGTCACTAAATTGGGCATAACATGAGCTACAGAGGTCCAAATGAGTTGGATCCAACGCCATTAGAAATCTAACATCTAGAGCTTCGCAACGATATATAATAGTCCTATATTTGTATGCACAGGGACTCGATGCGTACCCACACAAGCTTGAGTGACGCGCAAGTCGTGATGTCTGACCTATGCGTACGCATCTGAGCGTCGACAACAAGCAAAATGAAGGCCAAAAAGGGAATTTCAAGCCAAATGGAGGCCTATAAATAGAGGGGATGCTACCCCATTCACTACACCCTTTCTTGATGTAAACCATGTTACAATATTTGTAAAGTTTATTTGCTTAGGTTTTGATGAATGACAACCATTGAAGTTTTGAGGATAAACATTGAAGGATTTGAGGATTCGCTTTGAAAGCAAAAGAACAACGACAAGCAAACAACGAAGTCCACAAGATTGAAGATGTCTTAGAGATTAGGACTTAGGTAAATTCTTGTCAAGAACCAAATATCTCACACACACACTTGAAAATGTTTTAAAGATTATGTTTTATGAATAGGACATGTTTTAGATCAAAATGCTTTGTCAAAATGTTAGCCAAAAACAGTTTTGAAGATTTTCTGTAGCATGCATATGTGTTGGTTTAAAACTTAGTGTATGTTGTCAATCTTGACTTTTGTGCACTAAAGTGAAGATAACTTGAGCTACAGAAGTCCAAACGATACAGTTCTTGTTGCATTGGAAAGCTAACATCTAGAGCTTCAGATTGATATAGATATGTCTATAACGTGAATAGTAAAATACTATTCATAACAGCTAGCGAACAGTAAAATACTATTCATAACGGCTAGTGAATAGTAAGTTACTATTCCAACGGCTAGTGAACAGTAAATTATTATTCATAACAGCTAGTTTCTTGGGATGTCTATAAATACATGTTTTGGAGCTCATTTCATACACAACGTCAATTCTAAGTATTCTTGTGCTTATGCTTCAATTTCTACATAATTTCAAAGTGATTTTTGCACATATTTGAGAGATAACCAAAGATTGGTTCATAGAGCTTCAGTTGTATTCATCTACTCTATTTTGAGAGTTGTAATTCTTTCTCTACACAAATTCTATCTCTATTTGTTTGAGTGACTTGGAGTATGATTCTCCAAGGGTGTGAGACTTGATAAACACTATAGTTGGTGAGGATACCAAGATAAACACTCAAGGGAAAATGTTGAAGTTGGGATTACTTCGAGTGGAGTGGGTTAGTCGTTGGTGATCAAGATACCGTGAGGTGTTAGATTCAAGTGCTCTTATTGTAAAGGTTTGTCAAGCACCTTGAAGTTTGGTGGTTTAGTGGAATTTCTCAATTGCGATTGGGAAAGAGTAGACGTAGGCAAGGATTGTGCCGAACCACTATATATCGTTGTGTATTATCTCTCTCAACTCAATCTCTTTAATATTCTTGTTATTTATATTTATACAAGTGCTCTTGGAAAGTAAAAACTCCTTATAAGAACTTAAGAAATGGCTTAAGTCCTTGGAAAAATTCTAGTACAAGCATTTGAGTCATTTATATTCAAAGTAATCTACGTTTCCGCAAAAATTTATCATTGTTGTATAAATACTCAATTCACCCCCTATTGAGTATCCATGCTTATTGACTAACACTTGATCCCCCTTTTGAGGGTTTTTAAGTCTTGAATAATTTTTTAGAGTTTTTGGGGACTTATGTTCTCTTATGTTCTCTCTTAGTTAAATCATTTTAGTTCTTAGGATTTCCATTTTCTTGTAGCCACACTAGCCAAACATTTTACTGCTTTTATTGTTTGTTTATTTTAGTGTTACTCTGTCAAATTTCTATTTTAATCAATTTACTTTACCATTACTCTGCCAATTTCAAACTTCAGTTTTTACAATTTTACTGTCGTTACTCTATTCGTTTATTTTCTTGCAAACCGCGATTTTTACAAACTGTTATGCTGCCAATTATGATTTCCGTTAAGCGCGAGTAGTTTCCCATAGTGTCTTGGCTGTGGGTTGAAATGTGCGAATGACCTTAACTGCCGGTCCCCAATAGGAAGGATGGGGAGCAATGGGTTAAGTCTGTTTCCGCTGTTCGTACGCGCCTGTCAATCAGAGCGAGGGTCTTCCGACATGGATTCAACATGGTGCACATGAGCGTGTCTCCTGGTGACAGCAGGATACACTGAGTTCTTATATATTATTTACTGTTCTTAATTCCACTATCTGACTTATAATACTATTAACAAGAAAACATTTTTCGTGCTAATTGAAGAAAAATTATGGAGTTCATTGGATTAAAATATTACATTTAAATTATAAAAAAAAAACATAATGATCAAATATATGTACCGTTTGTTTATAGTAAATAAGATGTTAGAATAATATCAAAATTTTTTATTTTATTAGGAAATCTCATATTTTTATTTTTAAGTTTTTTAAAATTATATCATTTATAACAAACTTTTAAATAAATATATACCTAAAACTTATTATAATTTATTTTGTTTTAGATACTTTATCATATAATCCAATAATAACAATGATATCCCGCACGGGCAATACACTAGTTAATCTAATAGCTATAAATGCATTCTTATATTCTCAAATAAAAATGTCATTCTCACTATATGCATGACAAGTGTCCAATATATATATATATCCACTGCTAGAAATCAACCCGCGCGATGCGCGTGCCCGTTCTTATTAGCATAAACGACTAAAAACATCTATGTAAGAAATTAATAATCAATTCTCTGAACCGAATAATCTAAACGTGTTTAGAAAATAATAGATATTTCAAATTTTAATACGAAGGTAAATAAGTAATAGTGTACTCTAAAAAATGAGCCTAATTTAATTTATAATATTAAAAAGATTAAAATAAAACTACTTTATATTTCTTTAAAATCTAACTAATTTAAAAAAAAATAATTTAATCATCAAAATCAAACATATTTTAAATTAATTGTGCTAATTAAAAAATTAATAATTTTTTATATATACGTATTTTGTCCAGTCAAGTTTAACCAAATTATTTTTTTTTGTCAAATAGTAGACTATTTTAATATGAAATAAAAGTTCATTTCGATGCTATTTTTTTGTAGTATTTGAGATCGTAATAATCTTTTATTAAATATAGAAATAAATGACTTGATTGAAATTTATTGATCAAAATAGATATATATATATAACATTGTTAAAAAAAAATTTCTTTTGAAGATAAATTTAAATTGACTCTGAAAGCTAAGGTAAACTTTCACATCTACTTTAATATTTTAAATTTAAATTATAAATGGTGAATCTTATTAAATTATAACATTTAATTCTATATATTGAATATGAAAATAACACGTTAGTTAGTTACCCTTTTTTCTAATAAAAATAACAAAATTAAAAGATTATATATAGCACAACTTTAAAATTGATATAAAATTACTGAAATAGCCTATAGTATATATTTCAATCTTTTAACCCTTCTTTCACCCTAGTTCCAACCAAGCTGACACTCCCAAGAGGCACACAAATCCTAGAAGACCTCCATCCCTTTCTCGCTGTCGATTATCAGCTAGGTTCTCGCCTCTGCTTTTACTCTCTTTTTTTATTCCTGGTCGGTCATTATCCCGCGGCCCACATCCGGCGCGCGCCCCCTGCGCGTATTTGCTGTATGTAAGAAATTAACAATCAATTTCCTAACTTGTTTAAAAAGTAATAGATACATCTACAGAAAATTCTAATTTAATTTTATAATTTTAAAAATTACTAAAATCAAACTTACTTTTTTTTAAAGAAAAATTAATTTTTTTTCTCGTAAAAATCTAACTAATTTAAGAAAAAACCAAAATTTAATGATCAAAATTAAACATATTTCAAATGGATAGTTGTCTGTGTGTAACTGATTCCAACAACTTGGAACAAATTGTTCTAAATAAACCACAAGTCATAAACTTGAGACCCATATTTAAGTCAGATATAAACTAATGTTTTTAAGAAATGTGACCTCATCATATTTTTACATGTAATTCTGGAACATAATTTTCTTAGACAAAATAGCCAACGTAATATGTATCACTTAACTGGAAGTTAAATCAAGCCTCTTTTGGGTATAAATTTTGGAATTTCAACTCCAAATAAGGGAACTCTAATTGTGCTGAGATTGTATTGTTTTATAATCATTTTATTTTATATTTATACTTTGACCTTCCCGTAACCTGAAACTCAGTCAATATAACTTAGCTTAGAACATTAATCTTTACTTTTACCATTGTGAATTGTACAACCAAATACTAAAAGTTGGCAAGACTTAGACCCAAACTATTCATTTTTATTTTATCCTACCTTGTGGCAGCAAAATTGTATAATTAAAATCTGATGAAGATATCACAATAACTTTATTGAATTAGAAGTAGCCACCGGCCATGAGTCTTCTCATAAATAACAGAAGAGAGTTCCTACTTCCTACAATACAATGCAAGACCCAGTTTCAATGGATTGCCTGAAGTCTTAATCTCCTTCTCAGTGGTTATCATACGTTCCACTGCATAATGCCATCAGTTTTGGTCTCCTTTATTAAAACCATGATCACAAACTCTTCATATGCAATCAATCAGCCAATTATCTCTTTATCAGGGAATTTTTTTGTTAGTGAAAGAAGGCACACTAATCTTCAACTTCATGACATGCCATAGATCAATCAGTAAATAAACATACCATCTTGAAGTGGAGATTGAAATTCATTTATAGTTTTTCACAAAAGAAACACATAGGTTGATAACTTAATGACCATATTTCACAGAACATAAACCTAAATAGAGTGGCTATGAAACACACATAAAAAAAACCACCCTCCTATTTACAGTCAATATATTACATGTATCTTCACCTTAACATACCGAACCAAAATGCAGACCAACCACAAATACCTAACTAATTCTCTTAGCCTAATCAAACTTCCTCTTTCCAGCTGCACGTCAAATAGGTCTAGTACTTGAACCCTGAATCTCAGGGCTTGCCAACTCACTCACACCAGCATTTGGAATTAGATCCTCAGCAGCAGCTTTTGCAAGACTTCCACCAGCATCCTCAAAATGACCATGAATTAGAATTCTTAAACAATGAAAGTTAGCTTACAATTTTGAAACCTTATACTATATAACTACAACAAATAAGCTCAACATTTAATTCAGATTCATGAAACTTCATCACCCTTGATAGAGACAATTCCAGCAACATGATCCTCTGAATCAGCTTCCACAGACACAGTGTTAGGCAGCAAATCAAAGACACTATGATCCATCCCCTGAAAACCAACATCCCTTATCCAATGTCAACCAAATTGTACAAATAATGAGTATAATGAGTATCAATTTGAAAATCAAGCATGAACATACTGCAATTTCCATTTAAATTTCTCGACAGTTTGACATTCTTTTGGATAACAAAGTTTTGCATTAAGTAAATCTCATTCTCACAGATCACCGTCTTGAAGGTACCTACATGGGCTCTGCCAATTGAACAACGTATATGATCCCCCTATTTTAAAAAGATAAGAAAATGTGACTTGATCAGCTACAAAACAGAACAACAATCCACACTGATTGAAGAACACAGACATAACATTTTAAGATAACCACTCACCATAGAATTATCTCATAGCACAGTAAAATTTCCTTGAGTTATATATTAATTGCTATAGGATGAATTGTGCTCAAGAACTCACTCAGGACTTGCTAAAAACCATGCCACATTACTGATATCAGTTTGATGAAAAAATCTATAGGAATTGACATTCACATAAGATATGAGATTCTAGAAGAAAATGAAAAGAAAAGAAAAATGAACCCATTCACAGTGAAACATCAAGTTGAATTCTTACATCAATAGCTCATAATGATTAATCAAATACCAAATAAAAGATTTCATAGGTTATATGATAACCTATGCAATCTTTTGGTTCAAACAAACTGATGAGAAAACCCAATTAATTGTGAAAATCACATCACAATTTAAAATATGTTTTTAACTAAGATAGGAAGAAGAACATGATAACTATCACATGAAATGTGCTAAAGTAGTTCTATGATAATATATAGCTTTTTAAAATGATGAGTTGTTTCTAATTGTGCAACTGGATCATGGAAACATAATCATATACCTCATAGCAATACCTTCTAATTGTTAAATAACATAAAGATGAATTCTTAAGTATACCTAATGTATCATTCTGAAGCTTGAAGGTTGAGAATCAATACAAATAAAATCTTGCTACAATGATAATAGTAGCAATAGATAATGAACAATGACCAAAACAGGACTGTGGTAAAAACAACTTTGGCCCCAGTTGTTGCATATGCTGGTAAACAAAGAAAGGAGGCAAACCACTCTTAATATTTAGTGGTCCATCCCAAATATAATGCTCCTAGCTATGCTTATGTATTCAAGATAAATATATCTACTGTAAAAATAAACCTGTAATAGATAATCTTCATGTTGTTCTGCATGTTCTTGGCGTTAAAGGTCAGTAGCTCACTCACACCATTGATTTCTTCTCCTGCGAACCTGACTCAGAGTGTACATCCATAATATCCCTACCTTATTTAATTTGATGACATTTCTGCAAACAGAAACAGAATCAAATTATTTTGTGTAGAAATAGCAGATTAATTTCTAAATACATATCCAGCACAAATGCAAGGGAGCATGACCAGACATGAAATGTCCCAAAATGGATAAACCCTAAACCAAAATTTCACCCATTCCCAACTGAATATTATTAATTGGTACAGATACTCATATTTTGTAGGCAGATCAACATAATAATAATAATAATAAGGCAAAAGGAGAATATGAAACATAATTTTCCATCCAAACTCAACTATGATTCAGCGTATTGACCCAGGTGGGAGGCGGACCTAACGCCTCTGCCAGGAGTTTAGACAATGAATTCTTGCATATTGTAGATCCCAAACTCCCGCATAAGGGTTTTGTAGACGCCAAAGCTTGCCTTAAGGATAGAGCACTGAATGCGATCCCCCTGTAATTTTCACGAATTAATCATTGCAACCCCAAATCAGAAAAAGAAATCGCAAAGCACAACCCCAATTCGAACTATTTAGATGGAAACATACCTCGTTATCCTGGAGGATTATATCACCCTGGTAAAAATCGCTTGGATTCGAGGGAATGGGCAACTCGAACATCCTAACAACCCTTACCACCAATTCCAGTCCAGCCTCGTCGCGTTTATATCGGCGACTCTATCATGGAGGTTGCTGGCTTGAACTGCTCCGTGAGGTTCCACCATTTTTCGCTTCCTGAGTGGTGTTAGGTGTCTTAAGCTGCTTGATTGGACGACCTCCATGTATCTATCCCGCCTCTATTTATACCAATGGCGAGGCGGGACGAATTACCTCGGCGGGCTTCCATTTGAAATTCGAAAACACTTTTCGAAGAAGGAGCGCGAAACTCGTCTGGCATATTACCGGAGGATAAAGGGAGGCACGATCCGTGTGCTCTCCGATCGGAGAACGAAGCTTCTGCCTCGAGGTGGAAGTTTCATTTTAATGGCTGAGATCGTTGCCAGGGATGGAGAGCTTTTGTTGAACCAGTGAGTAAAATGCTTACCCACAACACCAAATGGGTTACCGGTTGAAGCTTTTCCAGGGCACGCGTCGCGCCGATAATAGATGATTTCACTGTTCTTTGGCAACGCGTCACCCTGGGGCCTCCTGGAATCCCCATTTCGCTAGCCTACTGTAAAATAATAAATAATAATAAAATAATAAAATTATATAAAAGATTCAATAATAATAATAATACTTTTCATGCATGATAAGTGTCCAGCTCTTAAAAGCTTAGCACAAATCCAAAAAGAATTGGCCAGTTAATAGGAATGACAATGGCTCAAGTTAGCGTCGGTAATCAAATACCCATATCCGTCCAGGCTATTCTAAACATTTATATATTGCGTCATTTCCTGCTCCATTATCCACAAATATCTAAACTTTTACCCTATACTCAAATCTATAAATCCATGTGTATATATACGTGTCTCATATCTAAACACACGATATATATATGAAAATAAATAAACAAAAAAAAATAATTAATAATATTCAAAACATAATTTATTATGATTAAAAAGGACACCAAAAAAAACTTATGATTTAAAAATAAAAAATGTTAGCTATAGCGGCATTTAAAATCTTTTAAATAACTAAAAAATTCATAAAATTATACATAAAATTCTATAAAATTAAATTTAATTATATTTATTAATTATAGGTAATTTGGCGGGTCAGTCATTATTCATACTCAAATAAAATTATTAACAGATATCACCCAAACTCGACAATATCCATTCAGCTGTTAAAAAAACCCTCCATTCAAGGGAGTGCAGGATGGGTCAGCTCAGTTATGGACATGACAAATTACCATCCCTACCCGTTAAGAAAAACGGCAAAACATGTTGATCTTAATTAACCGGTGAAAATGGCGAGTTATGCTCGTTCGTTTATATTTTATTTTCCTAAAAAATAATTAATACTACTTCCTATATATTTATTTTTTAATTCGACCTAAAAAGTCAATTTACCTACTAAAGAATTGTTTTTTCAAGGTTTTTTTTAAGGAAATGGTATCTTTTGTCAAAATTTTTATTTTTAGAGTTAAACATTGAATTTTTTAAAACAAATAAACAATTAATTAAATGGGCGAACCCGTTTAATCCATTAGGCTAGCCATAAATAGGTTATGCTCAAAAATTTTGAGTTGTGAACAAAGAGATCAGCCCACAATTTTAATTATCCCAACGAAAAAAATGAACCCGATGATATCCACACATATTACATTAAAAAAATAGTGTTATATAATTCAGATATAATTTAATATGATCTAACATATATATTAAATATACACACGTTAAATGAAAATAAAACTAAAATAATTTTCAATATAATAAAACAATATAATTCATAATAAATTCACATTTATAAAAAATTAGTGAGTTCTCAAACGATACATTGATAAAAAAAAATCAAATGAATTGATTATCTAAAGATGTATAAATTGATTATGCATAGGGACGTCAAAAAGAATCGAACATATCGAGCCAACCCAAACAGTCATTAACAGACGTACTTTACCCAGAAAGATTAGGTGCGTTAAAAACGCGGGCTAAGCAGATCAGTCCGATTAATCTGGGAAAAATGTCCAGTTAAACAAGACATCTCGTGGGCTAATTTTTTAACCAAGTTAAATATTTTAAAATATTTTTCAAAAAAACTTAATATAATGGAGTCTAAAATCTAATCATATTTAAAGTTTATTCTTAAAAAATACTATTTTGTGTAAAATTTTTTGAGTTCAAAATGAGTTTAATTTTTCAAAAATAAATAAAAAAATTCTAACTTGTTTAACCCATTAGGTTGGCTATGAACAATTCATGTTCAAAAATTGTATTCCGTGAATAAAGCGGGTTTAAACAGTATACCTAAATTAAATGAGTCGAACTAATTTGTTTGATTGACAACCTTAATTATGTGCTTTAAATTAAATCACTATACGACATAATATTATTAGCATATTCCCGTAAAAGAACATATAAAAAGTTTTTTTTTTAAAAAAAAGAACAAAGCACGTCATTTTAAATTGATATTAATAATAATATTAATCACGTAAAATATTAAAATAATATTTGTAATTTAATTGAAATATAGTATTATTAGAATAAAACGTTGCAAGATTTAATATTAATTACTGATAATTTATTAATTAATTTGATCAATTGATTTTACAATATTTATGTTAATTAGTTAATTGATTTCATTTAATGATTTAAAAAAAATAAATCAGAAAACACTCTCAGGAGCATGTCATGTCAGCGTTCTATCATTAAGTGTATAAATCTGATTTTAATATTATATAATAGATAATATATTTAATTGGTTAAAGTTGACATTATAAAAAAGCCTACAACGAAGATACTATACTATAATAAGATGTGTAAAGTGATCCTTTTTATGATTGAAATTAAATTTGGTCGCCAATGTCTATAGCTTATATGGCATTATCCCCTTTACATTATAAGAAGTTTTAAGTTCGAGCATTTGCTTAGGGTATAAAAAAATTATGTTTGGTCATTTAGTTAAAATTCAAACTGTTTTATTTTTTATTTTCTTATTATATTTAAAATAAAAAATTTATTTGATATATGGTCAATAAAAAAAATAAAATTTCTTAGCCAAATTATACGATGCAAATTTGTATATCAATTAAAGAAGAAAAATTTGGTAAAAAAGATTATAAGGTCGGGGAAATAGAAAAAAAAGAAAAGAATAATGAAATGCTTATTAAATATTAATATGTCATTAATGGTTTAAATAAATTATACATTTATTAGAATAAATATTGCAAAATTTGATATTAATGAGTGATAATAATTTATTAATTGATTTGATTTAATGATTTAAAAGAAACATATCGGAAAACACGAGCGCGTCATATCAGCGCTCCATCATTAAGTGTATAAACCCGATTTTAATATTATATAATAGATAGATAATAGATAGATTTTGTCACACTATTTGAATTTAAGAAACGTAACTTAGATAATTATACTACGGGTGAAACTAATTACACGCCTTTAAAATTATTAATAATAACACACCTTTAAATTTAATGATTGTGTTACGTAAAAGAAAATAAGTTTGATTTGTTTGGAATCACAGAAAATGTATTAATATATTTTTATATTAATTATCTGACCTTATTTTATCTAAAATTATACAATTTATATTCTTGCCATGGTTTAATTTTCATATATGTAGTCATATGATGATGATGATGATTATTATTATTATTATTATTATTATAAGATTAAAAAAAATTTAATTTTAATGCATTGAGAATCTAATAGTCATCTAATTAAATTTATATATTTATATGACTTTAGAAGTAGTAAATTTAAAAATTAATTATTTTTAATGAAATGGTAATACTTGATTGAATATATATGTAAAACTTTTTTACACCGAAAGTGTATGAAAATTAAATTCTTAAAAAAAATGAGCAAGGCTCGGATAAGACCAAATTCTTTTTGAAATGTTTTATTTTATACTTTTCTTTAGCAATTTTGTCATAGGTTTTATTTTTTTAAGATGTGTAAATTTTTATGTATATGTGTGGGATAAAGTGTCCAAGATAATTTCATCATGTATAATATTATTTTTTTAATTTTAAGTTGAATTTTATTTTTTACTAAATATTTTAAATAAAATTTATTTCTTTAAGTGGAATAATCATAATAATAATAATAAATAATCTTAACGTATTAACAAAATCATTAGTATATATACTTTTTTATTATAATCAATTAGTGAAGACAAAAAATGTTTAAAGAAGACAAAATCAAAGATATTTAGGTAAGATAATATAAATGATGCGTTATTACTTATTTAAGGGTGTATAATTAGTGTTACCCTTATATTATTTTTATTTATTTTAAAAAAATAATTTGTAATATTCCATTAACTTTTACATGATAGTCATTAGTAGATCAATTTGAAAAATCAAAATATCTATAATTAGGTTATAACTTAAAAGATATTAAGAATGTTAAGATTATTTGACAAAATTTTTTCTTAAGTATTTGCTTTTTTAATAAATTTTGTATTTATCAATTACCATATATAATAAATTTATAAAAAATTAAGTAAAATAGATAAGTTTTTTAATTTACAGGTATTTGTGAGAGCAGTTTTTAAAAAGTAATCGATTCAAATAGTTTATATAATAACGTAAATAAAAAAAGTTATTTTATGAGCCTATTTATCATTTGAATTCCCGCGCAATGCGCGGATGAGCATTCTAGTATATATATAAAAGTACAAAAATGAGAAAGTTTTCCTTATATAAAAAATAAGAGAATTTAATTGTAACCATTTGATCTAAATGAGTGGTTAAGATTAGACTATAAAAATGAAAAAGAATGTATATGCAATTAATGACTTTGAAGTGATGAGAAAGATAATTACAAAATAATTAATATCCTTGAAATTAAAAAAAAAAGTATTTAATTTTAGAGAATATTTATAATTTTAAATATATTATTTAATAAATAATTCAATATAAAATATTGATGTATGTAAGTATGTTAACCAAATAAGGTTTCTTACTAGAAAATAATATACTAACGTAATTTAGAGTGCGAAACTTTTTTTTCAAGGCTATTTAAGTTGATATATATATATAATCCTTTTGAAAAATATAAAATCATTATAGCGTGAAGTTTGAATAAAAAGCTATTAAAAATTTTGAAAAGGGAATAGACTTCGAAAAAAAAAATTGTCTTGCCAATCCAAATCCAAACAATAATAAAAATTAGCAATTGTCTGAAAAGGGAATCCACTTATATAATCTAAAAAAACATAAAAAACTAAATTAGTAATTAAAATTATACATCAAATCATTATTAAAAGTAAATTACAAAGTCTAAGCTAGGAGAAGAGGTAAAATATATTTTTTTTTCTGGAAATTAAATTAACATCATTGCCCAAGATATAACTAAGGTTCTGCCAAGGCAAAAACCACTCAACATATTCCCTCCCATCCAAAGCTGCGTGTCTTGCCATACAGTCAGCTGCATAGTTTACAGTCCTTTGAATAAGTTTGATGTCTACTGACCAATTTAAACTCATAAGATCCCAAATTTTGTGAAGAAGTCCCGGTCCTTGCTCAAATGACAAAACTCCTTGTCATGAATCAAATTGTAATCTTCTAAAAAATCTGTCTCTCCCACAACAGCTTTGAAACCACACTCCCAAGCTAAAAATAGGCCACGCCAGATACCAAATAATTCACACCGAAGAATCCCCATTAGAGGCAAAGTTCCAATACAACCCTTAATCATTGCACCGGTGAAGTCACGCAAGAGGCAACCAAAGCCGGACTTTCCCAAACTATCAAAGAGGCTAACATCAGAGTTTAACTTAATCATATTAGAGGAAGGAGGTGTCCAAGTAAAACACACCGCAGGAGCAACCAAAGAACTCTTGCAAGATAAGGAGAGAATATCTTTGGATACATTAGTAATAAGATTGAGAACCTTAGTAGCAGACCCCACCTCTTCACTATTGAAACAATCATTATTTCTATCACCATATCCACCAAATAGCAGCAAAGAAAAGGGATGAATTCTGAGTTTTACCTCTATGAATCCAATTCAACAAATTGAGATGGTTGAGACTTTTGAAGGGTAAGCGACTCCAAACTTCACTAGCTTTTCGGCAGTCCCTGAGACAATGAAGGACAGTCTCTGGAGCATTCAAACAACGAGGACAAACATCGGAGACAGATAACCCTCTTCGAAAACGGAAAACAGCGGTCGGGAGAGCATTATGAACAGAGAGCCAAATAAGAAGCTTGTATTTTTCCGGTATTCCAAGGCGCCAAATCCATAACCAGTTCTCATGGTCATTCCATCCAAGGAGCAGCTTTCCAAGCCAAGAGTAATGTAACATCCCAATTTTCAACACCGTGCACAGCGCCTACGATTGAGATGCCACATTTCCTAACCTAAAAATTTCTAAACTCTAAGACCATATTATTACATAGCAGC
>JASCZI010000087.1:50551-90756 GCA_036250425.1 Stylosanthes scabra
GATCGCCGTGTCCCATACCATCGCCAACCAAACCGAATCAGTATCAACCGTCACATCTAGGTTTACTCACTCAGGTTTGGGGCTTTCTAATTACGTATGGTATTTGTGCAAAAAGCTCTACTATTCTATTGAGGCTTTTACTTCTCAGTTTCATATGATTCAATTATGAGAGCCTATCATAGCTAAGTGATTAACAGATTATGGATATGTTTCTTCGTAGCTTTTATAAACTTATAATCTTTGCACTTAGTTTATATTATTAGTAGCTTATGATCATATATCTCTTAGACTCTTCTCAAAGGCTTTTCTTTATAACCATATAAATATATAAATATATCTTATTCCAATATATTTATCCTTCTTAGTACTTAGCTTGTTATCATATCAAAATACTTTTAGCTTTACTTTTATAATAAGATACTTTGTTCTTCCAAAACCTCATAGGGATTCTTTTGTATATAACTTAGGAGTATAATACTTATCATATTTAGAATAAGTCTTTTATTCTTCTCTTATCTTATATATACTTGTTTATGTATGTTATAAATTTTCGAAAGCCTTTTTCATATCATAAATACTATATATACATTTTCTCCAAAACATATTTATTTTCTTAGGCCATTATCTTTTATTATTTATTATCACTTCCATTGGCATTATTATCTTCATAAATTCTCATTAGCTTCTCACTGTAATTATCATCATTTTTATTAGTGGCTAGCTTCAAAACTAACCATTCTCTTTGGATGTTTTATTTAGCTTTACATATATATATATTAATTTCTCATTTCATATTCATGAAACATATTTCTTTAAAGAAAACTCCAGATGCAAAACACTTTAATTGAATCCCATTTTACCGTTATGTTATTTTTCCGGGATATCGAAATAACGCTAGTTCACTAAAACTCGCATAGAAAATCCATTTTAAATCATTTTCGACTCAAACCAAAGCCATTCATCTTCTAACACTTATATCTACCCACTGTAAAAAGAATTTTGCCATATATTAAGTTAAATAACAATTCTGCCCTTACCATTTTCCTTTAAAAACCGAAATGCATTAGTTTACGAAAATATTTATAACTTTCTCGTTTCAAAACCTATGAAGGTCAAACCATTTGCATTTCGTTACTAACACATTCCTTTACCTCTAGTAAAAACAATTTTAACAAAAGATATTTTTGAAATGACGAAACTGCCCTTGGGCCCTTATACCCGTTTCGATTTTTAACTAGTCTAAGTAATTAATTTATTTACCTTAGTTAACTTTATTATTTTAAGATGAAATTCTATATTTAAGTTCATTAGACATATATTAATCCCCATAAAAACAATTTTGAAAACAACTTTTATTAAATTACAATTTTACCCTTTTTACCCAAAAACTAGTAAAAATACTTTAAGCCACTTTAAAGCTTATTTCTTTTTACTTCCGAGGTTAAAACCATTTCAAAACATATTTATTTAAATACTTTAATTCTGGAAATTTTATAAAACATATTTATTTACAATTTTACCCTTAACTTTAAAATACATTTATTTTCACTTTAGGTTATTAATCTTTTAGAACCGATTTTTATATATTTTAGTAAATCTTTTTGTTATTACATTTTTGCCCAAACTTGAGGAAACCCTCGGCCATTTAGCACAAACATAGCAAGCACAAATTTTGATCATCAATACTTATTTCATGAAGCATACGGCCGAATGGCCTTAAGGCATTTCAAGCCACTTTTAAGCAAGCATAAGCACAAATATATCAAGCAATCAAGCATAGCAATGCATCATCATATATCAAGGCACTCAAGCAAGCATAGCACACTTGTTTTCAAGCAAAGCTTCAAACTTTCAAGCATAGCATCACATATTCATTTTAAAGCTTTAATCTTTACCGAGCCTTTTAGCATACGAATTATTTTCAAGCGCATATATGACCCAAAACAAGAATCTATGGACCATAACCCCTTTACCTCTTGTAGATCTCTTGATTTAGCACAAGAATGGACACCACAAGCCCTTAGTAGTCACTACCGACTAGGATCTTTAAGCTTGAGCCCTAAACAAAAATATATAACAAAGATAGAAGCTTTATGTGAGTGTGGACTCTCTAGGATCATGAACTAGAATGGTATTGCACTTACCTCTACTAAACCAACGAAAATGAAGAAGGAAATGATGATGAGAGCTAGGGGAAGAGGGTGAGCAAGCTTGATGTTGAAGAAAAACCTTGAAGATGATGTTGGTGGTGGTCATGGCCTAAGAGAGAAGAATGGAGGAGCTTGTTCTTGTGATTTCTAGTATGATGATGATGAAGAGGATGATAAGAGAAGAAGATTGATGTATGGTATGATGGTGTTTAGGCTTTGGTGTTCTTCATGATGTTCATCATTGTTCATATGAACATCAAGCAAGGGAGATTTTTGTTTCATTTTTGTTATGAATGGTGTAGTAAATTTTGTGGGGTAATGGTGAAATAAAATAATATAATAAGGTAAAGGTGGTAAAAGAAATAATATAATATGAATAAAGGTGGTATAGAAAGAATAAATGAGAAGCTTTTGCATGTTCCTAAGCCATGCAACCAATGAGAGAGAAGTCTTTATGAGAAGGTGTCTCAAAAAGCAAAAAGTAGGAGAGAGAAAAACTAGAAGGTGTCATAAAATGTTTCTAAGGCATTCTTGGCTTTACGTCTCAAATTTTACGGCGCGACTAAGGTCCAAAGACGTATTATAACGTCGTGCTATAATTTTACAATTTCGTCATATCTTCCGTTTTACCGAAATTACGACCGGACATTTCGCGACGAAAGCAAGCGTCGCTAAAATGGCACAAAATTCACACTTTGAATTTCATCACCCTTGAGCTACCAACTCGAGCTTATCTAGGAAATTATAAATTTTTCGTCGGAGACATTTTCCTTAATATCCTCCGTTCGTTCTAAAAGCGGCCGAAACGGTCAAACCGTCGCCAAACAGCATATTATCGCTAAAAACAGAAAATCATCGAAACAAACATTCATTGGGGACGAAGCCCACAGAAACCATGGTTAGGGTATACAAGACCCATAAACACGCCATCAAGCATCCAAAACATATATTTACAGACAATCTCACGTTTCTGCCAGAAACGGAAATAGCAGAAAGACGGGGTGTTACAAGTAAGCATTGCTAGCAGTGTAGAGGCCCAAGGAGGAATTTTTCCAAAACCAACCAGAGTTCTCACCCACATGATTATCTGGATTGTAAGATTGGATGTCCATTTGAATATCAACAGGAATATGAGAGTAAAGAGCATGAAGATCCCAAGCACCATTATTCCAAACATCCCTAATACATAAGTCAGAGTCAGATATGTGAACATAGGATACCTCTTCAGCAAGTCTTCCTTTCTTCCACCATTTGTCAAACCAAAAGGACTGTGACAAGGGCCCTATACTCCAAGAGTATCCATCCATAAGAATTTGAGCAGTTTTATAGATGTTTCTCCAATTGATAAAAGAATTCTGCGGGAGGGAGAAATTAGAACTGCTATTCCCATTCAAATACTTAGCTGTCATAATTTTTACCCAAGGTTTGTCATGGCAATGGAGAAGTTGCCAAATCAATTTCCCCAAATGAGCTAGATTAGCATAGTGAGGATCACGAATACCCAAGCCACCATACCTCTTTGGAGTAGTTACAATTTTCCAATTAACAAGAGATAGACATCTGCCATCAGACTGCCTTTTCCACAAGAACTGGCGAGTCATGGAGGAAATCTTGTTGCAAACCCAAGTAAGCAAAAGAGAAACCTGCATAAGATGAATCGGCAAAGAGGAAACAACAGAATTTATGAGACACAGTCTACCCGCTCTATTCAGAGTTCTCCCCTTCCAATCAGCCAATCTTCCACGAATTTTATCAAGGATTGAATAAAATTCAGATCTTTGGGAACGACCATGATTCAAATTAACCCCAAGGACTTGCCTAAGTCTTGAGTGAACCTAATAGAGGAAACTCCAGTGAACATTTCTTTCCTTCTATTGGAAATATTTTTGGAACAAAAGGCGCGCGACTTTTCAAGATTAATCTTTAGACCAGACGCCTTACAAAAGGTATTCAGAGCATGCAGAACCAATTGGACCTGAGATTTCTTGACTTTACAGAGGAGAAGCAGATCATTCGCAAACATCAAGTGTGATATACGAGGTCCTCCTCGAGAGACTGCTACCGGTTCCCAATCGCCAAATTCTACAAGTCTAGAGATATGACAAGCAAGGCGTTCCATACAAAGGACGAATAAATAAGAGGACATAGGATCCCCTTGTCGAAGGCCTCTTGTAGGAACAAAGCTCTCTAGTTTGCTACCATTCCAAAGAATAGAAAGAGAGGAAGCTCTAACACAGGTCATGATAAGAGAGATAATTGAAGAAGGAAAGCCAAATTTACCAAGAGTGCTCCCCAAAAAATTCCAATTCACTCGATCATAGGCCTTTTCCAGATCTATATTAAAAGCCAAAGTGCCTAGACGAGACTTAGTCTTCCTCATGAAATGGAGGACCTCCTGGGCCAAGAAGATATTATCTGGCGCTCCACTGCCATGAATGAAGCCCCCTTGAAGAGGGCCAATGATATCAGTAAGGAAAGGCCGGATGCGATTCACCAAGACTTTGGTTATGATCTTATAGATCACGTTGCAAAGACTGATAGGTCTAAATTCCTTAAGGTGGGTTGGGCAATCCACTTTGGGAATTAAAACAATCAAAGTTTCAAAAATGGAGGGATTAAGCAATTCACCAGAGAAAGCCCGCTGAATGATTTTCCAAACATCAAGGCCAATAAAATCCCAGTACTCTTTAAAAAAGAAGCTTTGGAAACCATCAGGGCCGGGAGCTTTTAAGGGATTCATGTTAAAGACAGCAGACTTAACCTCTTCAAATGAAACAGGAGAGCTGATGGTGTTAGAGGCTTCAGGACTGAGCATAGGAAGCTGATAATCCCCAAGACAATTGATATCAACAGGCTCAAAAGAACAAAAAAGGTTCTTAAAGAAGAAAAGAGCTTCATGCTGGAGATCATCAGGTTTAGTAGACCAAGAACCATCCCTCAAAAAAAAGCCATGAATTTTATTGTGCTTCCTCCTAACCAAAGTCTGAAGATGAAAGAAACAAATATTGCGGTCGCCATACTTAACCCACTGCTCTCTTGATTTTTGGCACCAAAGTAATTCCTCCTGCAAAAGAATTGAATTATAGTCCTCATTGAGTTCTTTTTCTTTCACCCAAAGAGATGGAGAATCATGCAATTCAAAGGATGTTCCCAAAAATGTTGGAATTAAAATCCAAAGAGACCTTCTGGACACGGTGAAGCTTCTCAGGCACGCTTAACATGACATTGCACCAAGCTTTTTGAACCATAGGCTTATAATCAGGATGCAGAGACCACGCAGCTTGGAAACGAAAAGGACGAGTAGCTTTACGAGGAGGGGCACTGAAATAGCGAACTAAAATTGGGCAGTGATCAGAATGAAGTCTACTCAAGGTCTCGGAGTACGCCTCAGGAAATTGAGAAAACCAAGTGTCATTAGAGAAAACTCTATCAAGCTTCTTGGCAACATCTTTATCGTTCTGCACTCTACGGTACCAAGTGAAGAGTCTACCAGAAGACTTTAATTCTAGAAAACCACAATCATCAATTACATTGGCGAAAATATTAGCTCTAGACGGAGTAAGAGCAACCATTCGATTCAGCAGGATAATAATTTCATTGAAATCACCTAAGGCAAGCCACGGTCCATCATACATGGATGCTAAATGAGAAAGATGATCCCAAAGAAGAATCATTTGATTGTACTGAGGGCTACCATAGATGGCGCTGCACCTCCAAAAAACACCTCCGTGAACAATCTCCACAGTAATACACTGATTAAACTTAACCAAAGAACTGCAGGCGACATTTGGAACAGAGGATAAAAACCAAATGCCACCTTTGTGGCTAATAGCATCCACAATCTCAACAGCGTGAAAGCCCAATCTTTCCCAGAATAACCTCAAATTCTTAAATGGAGTATGAGTTTCAACAAGAAGGAAGAAAGAAGGATTGTAAAGCTTTACCAAATTCTTACAGTGAACTCTGGCCATCTTGTTAGATGCACCCCGAATATTCCAAGTTATGATATTTAAACTATCTATAAAAAACAGAGAAAAGATTGACAGAGGAGGGAGAAGACCCAAATCATCAGCAAGCTGTAGAAATCCCATTAACAGGGTCTTGCTTTTCCGCTGTAGCCTGCGTAGGAATAGAGTTTCCAACATCATTCTTGACATTCTCCGACGAAGAAAGAAGAGAGGCAGCATGGCGCCGTTTTCTGGCCGGAGCAGAAGAAGGAGAGATGATAGATTTAGGTTTATGAAAAGCCCCTTCTGAAAACTTAGAGTTCCCACGTTGAGAAGAAGAGATGTTCTTGCTCGAAGAAGGCTTATTGGATTGACCACTCTTCAAAGAGTTTTTGGGCCTACCAACAGGAGGAGGTTTTTCTAAGGTAACTTGGGCTTTTGAGACCAAATCAACCTTTTGGCCCAATTTCTTTTTTCCCTTTCTAATGACTTCGGTCCAGCCAATGGCAGTTACGTGATCAGAATCATGCAACTCATGCAAATGATCCTCCACTAAATCCGCAACTGATTTAGAGTTAGTAACGTCTCCTGGATTCTTGCCAAATTCAAAAACATTCCCTTGTTGTTTCTCCGATGGCTCTCCGGCATGAGAGTGGTTGATCGCCTCGTCAATTTCCTAAACAACTCCATTAGAAACCACCTTCTCCGGCTGGATATCAAGATTACTCTTCTTGACACAGTCTTGCTTCACGTGACCATAACAATGACACAGGCCACAAATAAGTTGCAGGCTTTCATATTCAATCTCAAATGCCACTTCATTAACCTTAACATGCCGTTTGACAGGACGGTCAAGGTTGAGCTGGATACATGCCCTTGCAAATCTGCCCTTCTCAGCGGACTTAGTGGCTAAATCCACTTTGATGGGCTTGCCCAGGGCAGAAGCGACCTGCATCATCCCTTCTTCCTGATAACACCAAATAGGAAGGCCAGAAATGCGTATCCAGACAGCCGTAGTCCCGAAAGAATTCTCACCAGAATGAAATTCTGGGTACCAAGGTTTAACGGCAACATAATTTCCAGATATAAGCCAAGGGCCACCAAGAAGCACCTTCTCTCGATCATCAGCAGAATCGAACTTAACAAGGAAGTAATCAGATCCTACATCGAGAAGTTCAAAACCTCCCTTAATTCTCCATACGGACCGCAACTTGTGGTTTAAAGCTGTGTAACTATAGTGCTTTCCCAAAACCTTAATAACGATAGCATCCATATAAGGTGCAGTAAGGGCTAACATCGCTTCATTAGAAAAGATCACACTTGGTGTGTCGTTTTAACCAACACCTTCAACCACAGTAGCCACGCTCTTTCCTGATAAGGTTTTTGCTAATTCAAAGGCTTTAGCAACCTTAGACCCAACAACCTTGTCTCGAAAGGAAACTTTGGCAGTCAAGACAGGGCCATGTTGCACCCCTTTGCCAGGGACATGAACACCTCCTCCATTTGGATCTTCACCAGAGACCTCCGTCGAGCCACCCAAAACACCAGATACACCCACCCCATCACTCTCCCCCTTATTACCGCCTTCGGCTAGGCCAGAATACTCACCGTGTTTCCCACTCTCATCACTCACCAAAACCCCGCTCTCTCCTCTCTCCTTCTCTCTCATCTCTCTAAAACATAAAATTGCTTATTAATTTATAGGTTATTTAAATTACTGTTAATGCTAATGAGAGAATAATATAAAATTATTTTCTTTCAATTAATATTTTAGGTAAAATATAGTTGCAATAGACTTACTATAGTCCTACGCCTTACATATTAAAAAACATTTTATATAACTGTATTTAGGAATCTATCATTAGCTTATATAAGATTGCAACTATATTGATAGATTCCAGAACTGTTAAAATTGTTCAAATTTTGAAGCACTCAGGAAGAATTTATCGTTTTCTGAGTGCTTCAAAATTTGAACAATTTAGTGAGTGTTGTTGAGAGAATTTACCACTTCTCTCAACAACACTCACTAAATTCTTCCTGAGTGCTTCAAAATTTGAACAATTTGGAGAAAACAAAATGGACAAAAGATGATGATTCAAGTAAAAGGAAAGGATAGAGAAGAAACCCTTTATTCTAAATTTCTAATTTCCCATTCCCGCATTAGAATTCTAATAAGACACATAGATATCTTACCAAAAAAATTTCAGCTCCATTAAACTGATACAAAAAATTTAAAGCAATAGATACATAAGTGTTATGGATGTTGACCCCCCAAAATCAATACCGAACCGATTAAGGTTGGGTTAGTTTGAATTCAGTCAGGTGATTGGATTACTCGTACCCATGAACATTTATTTGTTTAATAATTAAGAAATATAAATTGAAGGATTATAAATGGGTTAAATATTAAACGACGACCTTTTAAATGAACGTATAATGTCATAAGTGAAACATCATCGTTTTATGTAATATTTCATAAAAGTCACATGTCACATCACTTAGGAAATTAGCAAGACTTGGACGGAGAGGAGATTCAGAGATTAATTTGACATAACTTTTCTAATCTCGGAGATCAAAATATTGCAATCGAAATCTCGGAGATCATTATGATACAAACTTTGAATCTATAAAAACTTGGGATTCATTGAGTACGAAATTCACTATATATGGTAATTTCTTAGCAAGTTAAAATAGACAAATTAAATGTAGGAAAGGTTTATAAATTCAAAAATTTGGACAGAGCATCACACGGTACGGGAAATTCTCCAAAAAGCTTCCAAGAAATTAGTATAACCTTAAAATGTATATTAAAAAAAGAGAAAAGAACTCTAATGTATAAAAAGAGAGGGAAAGAATTGAAATGTATTTTGACGGCTATAAATAAATTGTAAAAATTTGTTTGGTACTCTTGATAGGTAATACTTAGCACAATTATTGATTACTAAATTATTAAATACTTTTTCATAGAGAATTAATGAGTATAAAAATTAAAAATATTATTCTATCAAAACATGTTTTGGAATTTTAAAATAAAACTCTTCACAAAATTTATTTTATTATTTTATTTTCTTTTAGACGGGATGATTTATTTTTTAAGAACGTATATATTTTTTAATAGTAGCCGAAACTGCTCCTTTGCCGCCCACCCCCTTGTTTCTAATATGCTCCTTTTTTTCGAAATGACTCACATATTGAAGAAGCAATGGATGAACGCACCACATACAATTATCCAAAATTATAAGCACAATTCTATGAAATCATATCCAAAAAACATGTTTCATCAGCATAGACTACACGCAATCAGTACTCATTCGGATACTCTAAATTAACTAAACGTCGAAAGTTTGAATCAGATTTGTATATGTGGACTTGTGTATGCATTAATCCAATGGCCAATTATAAATTCTTAGATGAAACTTCGATTTGTCAATCCTTAACCTGCTAAGTTGAGGGATAATGTGAAAAAAAAAATCCGATAAACATTTATATTATTAGCCTACAAAATTAATATTATATATTTTGGATCATAAAGGAGTAATAAAATTTTAGCTTTCTTAATATAATCATATTAAGATTAAAGCATAACTTTGACAAATTTTATTTCATAAATATGATGTCACTTATTTTCATCACGGAATACATAATTAGAAGAACATCAACAAGTGCAGCAACAATGATTTGCGTCCCCACAATGACCATCATTGCATTTCATAATCGAACATTGTTTCTTGCACTCATCATTAGTACAGTTGTCCAATGGCTCACAAGGGAGTGGGATGTTTATAGTACTCTTGGCCTTATACATTGTGCCACTCCTTGCCTCTGCAATAATAATAGACACAACAATTAATTCCATTAAAAATTGCTTATCATGAATGGAAATGTACGAGTTTAGGGTGTGAAATGTGCGCCTAACACAATAGTATATTTGTACGAATTTTTTAAAATAATAATTGAAATCACGGAGTAAGAATTCCATGATCCTCTCATTATTTTCATTTATGATGTATTTGTTTCTCTAATTTTCAGAAACATAATTTTACAACTTAAATTTTCTTTTATGTAATTAGTACAGGTTAAAAGTTATCTTTTTTTTTTCATCTTAAAGCGATTTTAAAAATAGTTTGAAATAGATATAATTTAAAATTCTTTTATTATTTTATAATTCTTTTTAAGTCATGAAAATTAAAATTCATTTTATCCCTAGAAAAAGTTGAAACAAGTAGGTTATAAAAATGAAATTTGAAACAAAATTTAGACAGTATTGTTTGGTTTATTATATATATATATGAAAAAAAAATTAAGAATTTTATTTCTAGTATTAAGATTTAAGATAAATTTTATTACCTGAAGTGAAAAGCAAAATCATAAGAAAAATACACAATAAAAATTTTGGAGCAGCATTAATAGCCATTCTGCCAAAGATGCCCGTTAAAGTTTTAGCCTTCTTTCAAGTTTTGCCTTCTTGCCTTCTTGAAAGAATATGAATAATTCAGCTTATTGTTAAGTTTATTTATAGGATGGGGAAAAAATAAATTAACCTAATATATCATATATGATATTTTAATTATTATGATCAAATCAATTGGGTCTTGTTATCATAAATGTGGGGTTATATATGTATGTGTTACTATTTCATACTGGTCAAATCTATTAAATATTTATTTTGATTAATAAATATTTTTTAATCATTTTAATTACAATATATTACTTCTAGAAGAAAAAAAACACCATACCAGTCTTTTTGAATTAAATTATTACCTATCAAACTATTAGAGCAATTGACTATTGACTATGACAATATATACATATGGATCTTTTACAATTAATGACGAGTCATCACTCGTTTTTCTCCCTCGAAATAAATGCATTCTTACTCACTATCAGTTATTTAATTATTTCTTTAATTTCTTTTTTTGATATTTATTAATTCTTGATTACTTCTTTTAATTTAATAAATAAATTTAATAAAAAATTAATTCAACTATTGCAGTATTCCTATTTAATTTATTCATTTTAGCTAACAATTTGTTTAACGAAAAATGATACATATTCTCCTCGATTGTTTTTTTCTTTAAAATACAATGTATTCTTATTTTCTAATATCTCATTTCTTAATTTCTATTTATGATATTTATCAATTCTTAATTATTTATTTTAACCAATAAATTCAATCTCTATAATAAATGGATAGTAATGAAAATATTATCGCATACAATAAAATGTTGATTTAATATTAACTTCTACAAGGCTTCAGATATTTTACTTTCCATTTATTTATTTATTTCTAACTTCTTCTATGATTTCTTTTTAAATAATTATACTCCAATCAACCAACTTGAGTTAGTTTAGTGGTTAGCTCAGTATTTTACTTAAGTAAGTGTCGAAAGTTCAAATCTTGCTTTATGCATTACTTATTTTAAAAATCTATTTGAATTCTCACCCCAAAAAAAAAAATCTATTTGAATTTTTAAAACATTACTCTTAGACTTTATCTGTTTTTGTTTAAGGTAAAGTGTTGATAAAATTTGGTTAGAGAGAGGAGATTAGAAAGAAGTGTAAGGGGAAAATGAAAAATTGTTGTTGGATCCACCTAACCAATTTCTCTCTTTTTATAAAAAGAGAAATGAAAAAAATTGATTTCTTTTAGTTCAAAGAACTCGAGAGAGATTAAATTTCAAGTCTATTTTGTTTTTCTTAATTTACTTCATCTATAATTACTTCCTTCTAATTAAATATAATCTTAAAATTAACTTTTAATAAGCAATAGCATTTTATAGTCACATATAGAGTTTTATAAGTATATTTGTCAGATACTCTTAAGGTATAAAATTATTAGAATTGTCCTTTTGTCAATACATTTTGTATTAATGTAAATTTGAATTTAGTTAGTTAAAAGTAAACTTGTTTTTTTATTAAAAGGTAAAGTCTTGTTTATGTTCTTAATATTTGCAAAAAATTTTAAGAATATCTTTAACGTTTAATTTGATTCAATTTTATCTTTAATATCTTTTATTAGTTTTAATTTTACATTTGCTGTTAATTTATTCACGATCAACTGTTAGTCAAATTTTTTTTTTTTTCAATTTTATCCCTTGATTTTTATTTTTATTTTTTTACCTTCCCTTTCTCTTTATTTGTACCGTTTCCATGACTTAACTCATATATAGTCAAAGTCAAACACATCAACAAAACCATTTTCCCCCCAATTTGTTTCCTTCATCATATTTTTTTTTTTAGCCCTCATTGATAATTAAGATTTTTACTAGGTCCTTCATCATATTTTCTGTTTGAACATCATAGCAATTTGATTGCTAAGTGAAGGTTCCAACTTCTAAGTTCCTCCAAAGATTTGAGATTGTTGGAGCTATCAACCATTTGAATGTTCTTGAAGTAGCTTGCTTTTCAAAAACCCTCTTCAGGGGCATCAAAATTGACAACCCCACCAGCCCATTCAATCATGGAGGAACTGTGTGCCAAATATAAGAACAGGAATGAAGGCCAATATCCCAATACATTAACAAAACTATTAGAGGTACCTTTTCCAATGCAACAATAGATACAGAAATGATCAATCAGCACGACGCAGCGAAAAATACGAAAAATTCGTATCCGTGAATAGTAACCGTATAAATGAATAATAATTGTATAGATCAACAGTACCGTATACATATATAAGTATAATACCGCCAACCGTATATGTGAACAGTGCATATATGTCTCGGTAAATAGTACCGTACGGTATACGTGAATAGTATTATACGAGTACTATTGCATATATAGCAACTTGCACCAATATTTAACGTGGAAAACCCCAAAATCGGGTAAAAACCACGGGCCAAACTCCGACAAAAATTTCATAATATTCGGGATAATTACACAGTATCCTTTCCACACTCTTACACACTCAAGAGGTACATATAGTGTTTTAACCGTGAGACCCCCTTCCTATTACAAGGAATAATAATAGAGATGTTATCCCAAAAATATTACCGGTGTATAAACCTACACCTTATAATTTTTGGACACTAACCACACTCTCTATTTTAACTTAAAGATAATTATCTCTCAGCGGTTTATTTATTAACTGCTTCTCACTCTAAATTTGGGATGCAATAACTGAAGGAGAAGCCTCGCTATTTATAGGCGAGCTTCTGAAAAATTTTCAAACGATGTCACTGTGCATCGTTTGAAAATTTTTCTCCTTTTTAATTTTTTCAACGATTTCAATCACGTAACTAGCCAGCCACCAACCCTCTCTTCCTTCTAGATGGCTGAACCCCACAATTCTCCACCTCCAGCTATTGGACAAATTTGAGGCAATCACTTGGGTCGATCATCGATCAACATAAATCTCCACCGTGATCGAAAGTAACACAGCAACAACTGTCTTTGTCAAAAGCGACAATCATAGTTCAAAACTGAATTATCATAGTTCTAAACCGAACTATCATACTCCACCATACAAGTATAGCCACTTGGAATTAAATCATCCCAAGAATTTCACCTTTTCACATGTCGAAAGATTCTTGCTAAAATTTATGGTGTATCCTCCCTGTTGGATCTACCGGGAAGTTCATTAGCCTTCGACATACCTCCACCACACACCTTACATCAATGCCAACCAATGCCTGTGTGCCACTGTGGACTCGCTAGCAATAACTCATCCCTTTCCATGGTATTGCGGAATACCATGAGGATATCCTTATCATCTCAGAGAAGATTATCATCTCCTGCATCAAGAGAGACAACATTGACCTCCGAATCAGATCGTTTTGATGATCCTGCTTTATCTGGACAATTTGTCTTCACATGTCTTGGTTTTCCACACTTCCAGCATGTCAGACTCTTTCCGTGATTCTTCTTCCCATGTATGTCTCCTCTTACAACCAATGCATAATTTGAAGAAGTCGTTTCTTCACTTTTCATCCTTCTTTCCTCGGAAAGGATCTTACTAGCAACTTCTTCAAACGTCAGAGACTCCTTCCCATACATCAACACAGGTTTGATATGCTCGTAGGAAGAAGGAAGAGACCATATGAGTCTTAGAGCTTTGTCCTCATCATCAATCTTGACACCAATAGCTTCTAGTTCAGAAACTATTCCATTGAGAGCACTGAGATGATCAGAAATTTTCTTGTCAACATTCAAACGAAAGTTATAAAATTGTTCTTTCAATAACAATCGATTTGAGATGCCTTTTTCCTGGTACAGGCCTTCAAGTTTCTCCCAGAGCGCCTTGGCTGAGTCCATGCATTGTACATTTGCAAGAACATTCTTAGCCAAACACAAGTGAATCGTGCTTGCAGCTCTAATATCCAGTTCCTCCCATTTTTCTTTATTCACGGAACCTTGCCCTTCTAATGCCTTCTGCAATCCGGATTGGATTAAGACATCCTTGACTTGTATTTGCCACAAGCCAAAATTAATTCTTCCATCAAACTTCTCTATGTCACATTTAAAAGCATTTGTAAATCCTATCATAGTGTCATCGTAACTCTATACCAAAACCAAGTGGCTATGATACCACTTGTTAGAATCTTTACGGTATAAAGTTACGATAACCTTTTCCAATGCGACAATAGATACAGAAATGATCAATCAGCATAGCGCAACGAAAAATTCGAAAAATTTGTATCCGAGAATAGTAACCGTATAAATGAATAGTAACCGTATAAATCAACAGTACCGTATACGTATATGAGCATAATACCGACAACCGTATATGTGAACAGTGCATATACGTCTCGGTAAATAGTACCGTACGGTATACGTGAATAGTACTATATGGGTACTATTGCATATATAGCAACTTGCACCAATATTTAACATGGAAAACCCCAAAATCGGGTAAAAACCATGGGCCAAACTCCGACAAAAATTTCACTATATTCGGGATAATTACACAGTATCTTTTCCACACTCTTACACACTCAAGAGGTACATATAGTGTTTTAACCATGAGACCCCCTTCCTATTACAAGGAATAATAATAGAGATATTACCCCAAAAATATTACCGGTGTATAAACCTACAACTTATAATTTTTGGACACTAACCACACTCTCTATTTTCACTCAGAGATAATTTATCTCTCAGCGGTTTATTTATTAACTGCTTCTCACTCGAAATTTGGGATGCAAAAACTGAAGGAGAAGCCTCGCTATTTATAGGCAAGCTTCTGAGAAATTTTCAAACGATGTCACTGTGCATCATTTGAAAATTTCTTCTCCTTTTTGAAAATTTCTTCTCCCACAATCTTCTTTTTCTTGATAAACCACTCAAATTTTCTTCATCTTCAGGATCAAGTGGATCGAATCTGACTCGCGAGGGGCCGAAAGTTTGAAGGAACACCATCGTTGCCGCTGGAACGGAGAACCTGCATCTTTCTCGAGTCGAACCACCCAGATCTGATTCGGGACACACCTACATCGACGTCAATAGCCACCACTCCTTCAGTGACGCAACGACGGTGGTCTTCTCCTTTTTCGATTCTTTACTCACCGTCTCTCCTCAATATTCTTGTTGTTATCTCATTTTTTTTATTCTCCCTCTCCTATGAGTGTGTCCTTTCTTCATCTCTCACAAAAAATGTTGTTGTTGATGCGTTTGTCCTAGGAAGAAAGAAAAGGAATATGCTGTTACTGTTGTTGCAACTATTTTGTAAGGAAGATGTTATTGTTGCAGGGAGATGGATTTGGAAACAGAGAAGGACTGAAGAAAAGTTGGTTTTGGAAGGGATGATGTGGATGAATAATGTATTCAGGGGTAAAATTGGAATAAGATGACTTGATTAATGGTTAAATGTTAAAAAAATTAATAGCAAATGTAAAATTAAAACTAATAAAAAATGTTAAAGGTAAAATTGAATCAGTTAAACGTTAGGGATATTTTTAAAATATTTTACAAACGTTAGGGATATAAACAATACTTTACCATTTATTAAAATATAAAATTAATTAATCATTTTACTTTTTAAGAGCTAGAACCTGTTCTAAAAAGCTTTTGGCTCTCAAAGTACCCTGACTCTCAAAGATAGGAACAAAAACTTTTGCTTATAGATTTTTTCATTTACCACAAAATAAAAGATGAAAAATCTTACCAAACTAATACTAAATTATCAAGATGAAATCAAATAAAGTAAAGAGTATATCCATTTTGGTGCCTCTAAGAATTTTAAATTCGATATAGTAATTTCCAACTAAAATTAATTACATTTTCGTACCTAACTTTTTGTTCTGTAAGTCAAATTAATACGCAAGGCACTTCGCTCAGAGTTATTTGATGTGATTCGTTAATTGGATTCATCACTCGAAGGTTGCATGTGTCCTATGTGGGGAATATATAGAAATGGTTCAACACATCTTCTTCAATTGCTTGGTGTCACGAATTTTATGGGAAAAAATTTTAGGTGACTAGAACTTGGCATGGTCATGGTCGGGAAATGAGAAAAGCGCCAATAAGAGAAACATGGGCAATATTGCTTTTTGCAACAATATGGTGTAATTGAAATTCTAGGAATAAGATTCCGTGTCATCTTTGGTGCAGATGCACTTTATGAAGATGTAAATCTTTTTTGCTAGTATACAGAGCTAATTGTAAAGATGTGGGGCCCAATTTGGGGATTAGGATTAATGGCTCATTAGCGGGCTACGAGTGCCCACCCTATCCGGCCCCTGACAAAACACACGACGGACCACGAGGCCACTATTAAGAAAAATACACACCCCGGCCATTGATCTTTGTGGACGTTTGACAACTTAGTCCTTTAGTGAGTTTTCTTTAATGGAGCTTGCATACGTGGTACGTTAAGTGATGATCTGTCCGTTAAGTGAAATTTAGGATAGACTACCCGACCCCTGATAATTAACATCTTCTTCCTTTCACCCGACCCGGCCCCTGATAATTTATTCATCTTCTTCATTCGACCTGACCCGGCCCTGAATAATTCTTTTATCTTCTTTCTTCCACCCAGCCCCTGATAATTTTTTCATCTTCTTCCTTTTACTCAGCCCCTGATAATTTCTTCTTTCTTCCTCCATTGATGAACTCTAATTACTTCAAATTTTTCTCTTCCATTTATTCATCTCAACCACCATGAGCCATAGAGAGCAATCTTGAAGGGGCTTTAAAGATATATACTCCACCACTTCCATTTGCTCCCCTCTTCTATTTGTTCATTTTCAACCACCATACATCCTCTTTTTTTCAATTTTGTTCATCACGCACCCACTACTTCCATTTGTTCATGTCTTTCATTTATACTCCATTGTTATCAGCTTCATCTTCTTTGCTATCAAGCTTCATTAATGAATTTTTGGATAAAGAAGATTAGAGTTTTTCACTTTTACATAATTACATAGTACAAGAGAGGGTTTTGCAAGAAAGAGGAAGAGAAAAATTAATTTTATCAAGGGCCGGATTGAGTCCGTTTGCATTGTTGTCACTTAACATACACGTCATCCCGTTTACATGCCATATATGCCAGCCCCATTAACTTTTAGGTCATCCCATTGACAGAAGGGCTAACTTGGTAAACGGAAATTAAATTCAGGGGTCGGGTTGATGGTCTTTTTTATTAGGGGCCTCCTTGATTTTTGACGGCATTATCAAGGGCCTCGTTGGTATTTTACTCGGCAGGCTACATGTCAAGATGAGTTGATAGATGCAGCCAACGGGGCAAAATCAAACGGTGTTAGAAATTGTTGGGTCCCGTTAAGAATTTGTAACCCATTTTTAAATTTGTGGGTTGTATTAAATGTTTTGATATGTAGGAAAGCTTGAAAATAAATTACAAATTTTCCATTCCATGGGCCTATTGGATGGGATTATTATGAGTTGAATATAAAAAATTTAAAAACTCAAAAGAAACAAAATTAAGTAAATGTAAGATGCAATTCGAATGGGTTAAGAAAAAAAAAATTCATACAAACAAACATAGAATAAACCTTAAATTGGTAAACAAAGGTTTCAACACGTGAAGGGCCATGGAAAATAGAAAAAGTTGTGTTTTCTTTCATCAAAATTTTTTTGTGTTTTTCTTTATAATTTTTTTTCGTTTTTCGTATTTTTTCTTCGGAACAAAGAGCAAGAGGAAATTTGAAATAGAAAAAATGCACAAAATGTTGATGTTTTTCATCCAAAATTGTTTATATATTTAAAAAAAATTATATTTGTTATTAAAAATAAATGTGTGCAGTACTACTACTATAATTTTATAAACAGTCCTGTTATTCCCACACCATTTTCCTAAACACCAAATTGACACACGTATAAAAATACGGTAACTGCTTATTTATTAACTGCATTGCATTTTATTTTGGCATTAATAACCGTATTTTTATACGGGTATAAAGGGTATCTGCAAAAAGAATGTGTGAATAGCATTCTTCTTTTATAAAATTTTGTTTTGTTCCATATAAAAGAATTTATTTATGATAAATTCCATGCATCATTTTTTTTAGTATCCAACTTCATCCAAATATTTTTATTTTTGTGTTGGGTCCAATT
Source organism: Stylosanthes scabra (assembly GCA_036250425.1). Classification (NCBI taxonomy): domain Eukaryota; kingdom Viridiplantae; phylum Streptophyta; class Magnoliopsida; order Fabales; family Fabaceae; genus Stylosanthes; species Stylosanthes scabra. Next base: position 69,159 of record JASCZI010000087.1, read on the forward strand.
TTTCTGCTATTCGTAACTAATTTGTTTAGATCATGCTTAATTTTATGTTATGTATAAATATTTTTTATGTTGTGTTTTAATAATTTTGTGTTATATGTTTCAACTTGTATGAAATTTAATAAGTAAAAGATTTATACATATAGTATTACTTAAAAAATATAATAATTTAATTAAAATTATGCATTTAAATAATTTTTTTTTTTGGTTTAGGAAGAGCTGCGGGATTCGAACTCCCGATAATTACTTAAGCGGACTAGTGAGCAAACTACTATACGAAAGTTGATTGGATTTAAATAATATTTTAAGCAATAGATTTAACATATTTTTTGTATAGAAGCAATGGGTTTAACATTTAAGATTTTTTTTTTGCCAATAAGATTATTTTTTTAAATGTTGCAATATACGAATTTTGGGGCCATGTTATTGAATTGTTATTTTTTATTCAATTTCCAATAGAAATGGCCTCATACATATGACTATTCCAGGTGTCTAATTCCTTTCAGTCCGATGTGATATTTATGACCCATTAGTTAAACAAGCCCAATATCCAATAGAATCTGTTTAGCTTTGGAATTGCAAATAAGCCAGCCTCGTGAGCGTTTGGAAATGAGAGTCGACAAAAGCTGTTAAGCCATGGCCCTGGCTCATGTGGAAGAGTCACGTGAATGATGAGGTGTGGGCCCATCTGTATAGTAAGAAAAATATTTGGTCTCTTTATATATTTTTATCTTGGTGCACACTCCTATTTGATGGGTTATATTGGGAATTGTGCGGAGTTAAATATCAGATTGACCTTAAAATTTGGGGTTACGATCAAATTGTCCTCTGAAATTTAAATGTTATCAAATTGGTCTCCACTTATTGGCCCTTTTAAGGTTGTTCGTAAAAAAACTGCTGATTTTGGCGTTAATTGTTCACACTGAACTTTAATAAAACGATGCCGTGATAAGTTCGTGCCAATAAAGTACCAAAATGACGTCATTTGAGAGTAAAAACAATTAAAATTTATCTTTCAATGTGTTCTGTGAGAGAGATTTTAACTTCCTTCGGCCTTAAACGATGTCATTTTGGTACTATGTTCACGCGAACAGATTACGACATCGTGTTATTAGAGTTCAACATGAACAATTAACGGCCACATCCACGTTTTTTTACGGACAACCTTAAAAGGGCCAATGTGAGTCACAATCATAAAAGTGAGAGACCAATTTAATAACATTTGAATTTTAATAACCAATTTGATCGTAGTCGTAAATTTCAAGGGTCAATTTAATATTTAATTCGAAGTGTGCGAGTTGGAGCCATGTGAGCCATTAGCCGCGCGTTTGTATGACAGCATGAAGAATGTTTGGGGCCACTGCGGGCCGTGTATAGGCCCATTGGATCAACCTCGACAGGATGAGAGGATGATGGCTCACATATCCGTTGGCCATGGGAAACCAGGAAGCAAGGTTTATGACATGAATTTTTTATTTAAATAAAATAAATATATTATTTACTAGAATAAATAAATTTATGAAAATTTATCAAATTAAATCGGACCCAACTGCTCCAATCACGCAAGTATTTCTCACGGCATAGGTGTTAAATTTATGAAGAGCTAGTCACGCAAACTCTGATCGCGGCATTGGTTGCTTCTGGCCCATGATCGCGGCATTGTCTTATTCTTGGTGTACGTGTTAAAGCTCTCAATCCATTTTAACACAAATATTTATGATTTCCATAAAACTTATCCATTTTATTTTTATTTTTCATTTTGTTACGTATGTTAATTAATTGATTTTTCCACTTAGATTTTTTCATATATTTGTGTATGAAGATATAGTAGCACATTTTTTTTTTTGTAACTTCATAGAAAGGATCATAAATTTGTGAGATTTTAAAAGATGCCATAATATTTGTAGATGATAAAAAAATTATATTATGGGCTTGTTTGGACGACCTTCTCGTAAAAGATCTTTTTTCGAGCTATCTTTTTTTCAAAGATCTTTTGTAAAAGTAAAAGTAATTTTATGTTTGGATATCTCATATAATAATATCTTTTTATTTATCATTTTATTTGGGTACAACAATGTAAAAGTACTTTTTTGTTAATTTATTATGTTAAAAACATCTTTTTTCGAGTAAAAAAGATCTTTAAAAAAATGTAAAAAACATCTTCTAAAAAAAGATGTTTTTCTGATTTTACTAGTGCTTTTACTTTTACTACTGAAAATTACCCAAACACGTTAAAAAATATAAAAAGATCTTTTTTTATCAAGAAAAGATTTTTTTTAGTCAAATAATGGCATCCAAACAAGCTCTATATGTGATTATGAGTGATTTATTTGGTGTTAAGTGGATAGAATAATAATGCATTTAGAACAATTAAAGTACATGTAATTTATATTTGTTTTTGTTTTGTTTGGAATTAAGAATAATATAAATATTAATTAAGATATAATTCCAAAATAAATAAATTCATTTCTTAATCTTCATTATTTTTTCTCTTTCAATAATGAAAAGTACTTTAAGATTTAGGTTTTCAAAAATTTTAAAATTTGAAACTAAAATTTATTTTTAATTTGTTTTTTTTATAAGAATACTCTTTCATATTAATATTTTTACTTTTTTAATTATTTAATTTTATTTTTATAAAATTCAAAACGCCCAAATTATAAAGATATATTTATTTTGTATTCCAAATCGATACAAATTGAACTGTGAATACTTTTTTATATTAAAAAATATAAAAGTAAAAATTTTAAATCAATTAAAAAAAGTAATAACTAAAATTATTTAAAATATGAAATTTAAAATTTGAAACATCTAAATTATAATAAATTATATCTATTTTTCCTCTCAATTCGATCTAAATTGGATTAAAAAAATACATATACCAAGAATAAGTCAGTATCGCCACCTGTGCCATAGCTCGTGTGACTGGCTGTTTGACGATATTTAATTTGGTAAATTTTTATAAATTTATTTATTCTAATAAATAATATATTTATTTTATTTAAATATAAAAAATCCTTTATGATTGGGGTGAGGTTCTAACTGAATTCGGGTGCAAAAAATCTAACAACATGGAAGCACGACGAAGGGGTTTGCATTGAAGGCGTGCAAAAAAATTTAAAGAAACCATGATTGAAAAAAGGCTCGTTTGACAAAAAAAAAAAAAGAAAGAAAAAAGGGGTTTCCAAGCCGGCTTCTAGAGCTGCGTTCCCTCCAAAGCGGTGCAACCAATTCCCCGACAACATTTGCAGATTACTGTTCTACTGTGCCCCATCCATTTCTCCCCCATACGTGTCAATCATCTGACGGATAACGTCGCGTCACCGTATGAATGTACAATTTGGGGACTATATACTAGAATTCACCTTTTATCTTTATCGAATAATTCACCATTTCAAAGACAAACACAGCAGGATAGATGAAATGTTTAGAGAAGTGCTAGTTCTTAAACATGTTTGGGCTCGTTATCTTACTGCAAGAAAGCTAAAGAAATAAGCACGAATGACGCAAGTATTAGTTTGGATCCTCTTGAGTTTTCATAAAGTTTATCAATGTTTAGAAACGCAGTAAATAATGGCATAGCATAGGCTGATTGAATACTTGTATTATGTTTTAATGTTGTGTTTTGACTTGTAACTGAAAAAAAAAATGGGTCCCTTGGTATAATTGAACAATGATAAAAAAAAAAATAGACAAATAGATCCATAAAAAACAACACATTTTTTTTATCATATTAATCCTCAAATACATTAATTGTCGGACAAATTGGTCCTTGAAAAAAATTATCAGACAAATTATTGGATACATCATACATGAATGAAATTGGAAGGAAAGACAGTAGAGGGAAAGAAAGAAGATAACAAGAAAAGTGAGTTTTTTTATATGTTATTTGGAGGAAGGGAAAAATGAATTAAAAAAAAATGAAAGAATTTTCTTTTTGTTTGAATGAAAAGAAAACTAAAAAGAAAAATAAACATAATATAGTAAAACAGCAATAATATCCTTATTTATGTTACATGTAAATTCAAATATATTAATGTATTTAAATTTTTTTCCATGCAAGAAAGGAAAAAAGAAACTCATTTAATTTTATTGTCAAAATTTTTACATATTAATAAAAAATTAGTTTTTAGTTTATCTTTTTCAATTGTATTTTAAATTTTATAAATGAAAAGTTGTATCACTATTTTTTCAAACAAGTATAAATAGATAACTTTATATCTAAAAAGAAAGTAATACGAACTATTTATATTATATAATTAGTTTTTTATAAAATATTTAAAGAACAAGTTTTACTAAATTCTCTTTACAACAAAAAATACAATATTAATATAAAAAATAGCTAGCATATATTTGTTGCTAGATGTGACCAAATAAGCCTTATATTCTTCTAAAAATAGTAATATTTCAAAAGAATAATAATGACACAGAGAATAATATTTCATAATTATACTTCTCCTTAAAAGGAGTAATTCTTTATAGTCAGAGTGTCTGGGATTTTGATGTAAATAGTATATAGCATAATATAAAAACAAGTTTTTATTTTACATCGATTAACTTTTCTTTGATATAAAAATAAATAATTTAATTTGATTTGGTTGGACAAAAACAATATATACTTAAAATTAATAATAATAATAATAATAATATATGCATTTATAGATTATCACATTGAAGAAAAAAGAAAAAAAATCAATAAAGGAAACCGCACAATAGAATGACATTGAAATTGGAAAGTTTCAAAATAAAGGGTGAAAGTTCAGTGTGTGAGTTTTTTCTTTTATTATTATTATTTTTTTTTTTGTATTAATTGAGGGATAAATTAGTAAATTTGCTAATGTTATGATGCTTTGTTCGATTTTCTTTTCATTTTTATCTCACATGAGGAGAAAACTTTTAGGTGAGGTCTATATGCCTTTCTTTCTACTCCATTTTCTTTTCTCAACCAAACAACAGAAATCACATTTTTTCATCCATTTTATTTCCTTCCATAATTTTTTATCTAAACAACCAGTAACTACTTAATTGCCGAAAATTATTTTTAATATTGTAATTGAGTGGGTGTTTCTGCAACAAATGAGCCAAATCACGTGTTATACGTTAATATGACGCCGAAATAAAATGTTAGCACAATTTGTCGAAGACGGAAAGAAGCTTTCCGTCAATGACAGATTGTTAAAAATGGATAAATGGAAGGTACTGATCAAGTTTGTTTGTGCATCTTGCGACTGACATGGACAAACAATCCGTTATTGACGGATTCCTAGGAGAGAGAATGAAACGGACGGCCCAGATGATGGTAATATGTCATCGAGTGGCTCAGATCTGTCACTCAATCTGTGTTTGACGAATTCTCTCACATGAAGAATAAAAAAAAGAAAATGAGCGGCTCAGATGGAAGGACCGTTGTTTCGAGCGGCTCAGATTCATCTGCAATCCGTGTTTGACGGATTCCTAGCTGAACAAAAAAATTTAACACGGATCACTAAAGATCCAACGCATGAGATTTAATTGTAGCCTTATCTAACGGCTGGGGAGTGTAAGCAAAGTAACATTGTGTTGAAGAAGAAGCCTCGACACATTGCTTTCACTCACCATCATTTCCAACTTGCTTCCTCATGCATTTCCAGTTTTCCACCTCTTGAATCATTACAAACCATTGAAGATAGAAAAAAAAATGATGAAGCTGAAGAAACATATCATTGATAAGTTTAAGCAGCCTGAATATGTAAGTTTTTATTATTTTTTATATTTCTTTTATGGTTAAAATATGATATACTGGTATATATTTTAGGATTATTAACAGGTTAAAATAGTGTTAATCTTAAGTGATATTGTTATTATGGATATTAATATAGAGATTTGTTCAGGGTTTAGTTTATTTAGTTTAATTAATAGCAAACAAAATGCGCTATTATTATATATTTATATGTAGTTAAATTATTGTTTGGATACATATATTATATGAGCAATAAGACCACCAGTAATTTTGATTAGTATTAAGTTTGTTATTATTATCGGTGTTGATTTTTGTTTTGGCACCAACAACAGAAAATTTTTTTTTTTCATATTTGTATAATATATATAGGAGCTTCTATCGTGCATTAGATTATGGTAGCCAAAAGTGAGAAGTGAGGTGAGGGTGAATTTGGAAGTTAAGATAAGAAAAAGCTAATGATGGCTTGTACGGTTCACCGCTGACATGGGAGTAATATTAAAAAGGAAGAAAAATTTAGATTGACAATAATAATAATAATAATAATAATAATAATAATAATAATAATAATAATAATAATAATAATAATAATATAACTTAGTATAATTTATTTAATCTAATTTTAATTGATATTTATTTATAATGATTTTGTCAATAAAAAATTTAATTAGTTTTTTCTTTTTCACAACATAAAAACTAAATTAACAAAAAATTAAGATTTTCCATTTTTTTGAAAATTAAGTAATAAAGGATAAATAGTCAATTTTTTAATTGATTAAAATTCTATTCTTATAACTTTTTAACTTATCTGCAGAAGTGTTTATAATTATATATTTTAATTTAAAAGTACAATAAAAAATTAAAATAGGTAGTTTGAATAACATCAATAGACAATTAAAATATATGATAAATTTACTCTTAGGTAAAGTCTTGTATGTTTTGGTGGTCCAAAGTTTAGGTCAAATTTTACGGTAATACTAGATATACTATTGTACATATTTATACACACTATTTGATAACACAGAAAAATGTAAATATTAGCACATAAATAAATTTTTTTTTACTAATATTTATATTTTTTCGTATTACTAAATGATGTGTGTAGGTGTATACAATGATACACATAGATTTATTTTAAATTTTAAATTGGTTCTTAATGTTTTAATTGTTCTATTTTAGTCTTGAATTTTTTTAAATAGAATTAATATTGTCTTATCATTTAATTTGAAATGAACAACTAATTAATTTAAAGTGTAATTCTTTTACTGGTCGCTATAATTTTGTTACTAAATTTTTAATTAGATCTCTATATTTTTTCCTTTCAATTGAGCCCATATATTTTTAAATTTGTAATTAAGTCCCTGTTAACAATCTTAAAAAAAACATTTATAAAAATATTTATTTTATCATTATAAAAATAGAGAGAAATGTCATATTTAGCGAGTTAGCTATTAGTTTTTGTGATATCTTTAATTTTAACGTTTTCGTCACGACATGGACCTAATTACAAAATTTAAAACAATATAGGGACCTAATTGAAAAGAAAACAAGTATAAGGACCTAATTAAAAGTTTCATGAAACTAAAAAAATCTATGGATTAATAATTGAATGGTTAGACAATATTGATTCCATTTGAAAAATTTTAAGATTAAAATAGGGTAATTAAAATATTACGGACTAATTTAAAATTTGACCAAACATTGGACCAAAACATAAAGGACCTTACCCTAAAATAAAAAAATGCAAGATAAATCTCTTTTTAACAATCATATATTTTAATTTCTTGTTGATGTTATTCAAACCACGTATTTTTAATTTTTTGTTGTAATCTCTTATTAAGAAATTACAAAGACAAATTTATTGTATATTTTAATTGGTTGTTGATGTTATTCAAACTATGTATTTTTTAATTTTTTGTTGTATTTTTAAAATGAAATATATGGCTATAAATAATTCTAATGTATAAGTTAAGAAAGTTATAAAAATATAATTTTTAATTGATTAAAAAATTGACTACATGTCACTTTATCTCTTAATTTTTTTTTAAAAAAAATGGAAATTGATAAGTTTTGTTAAATTAGTTTCTTTGTTGTGAATAGAGAAATAAATAATTAAAATTTTTATTGACAAAATCTTTAAGGCATCTAAATATCAAATGTTCATTTATTTACAAATGTTTAATTTACATATAGTTATAACATAAAACAAATTAATAATGATATTAATCTCTTATTACAAGAATAAAATAGTGATTTGAAATTTTAAAAATTTTAAATAAATATTAATTAAAATTAAATTAAACTATGCTAAATTATTATTATTATTATTATTATTATTATTAATCTACATTATTGGCTTTTTACTTCTTTATATGTTACCGGCGGCTATGTGGCCCGTACAACCTAGGATTAAGTGCACAACAATTATTTGCGCCTGCACAATGACCATCACGGGATTTCAAAGCCAAACATAATTTCTTGCAATCAACATTATTACAATTTATTTTCCATGGCTGGCAAAAGGGGTTCATATTACTCTTGGTCTCATACATTGTGCCGCTTCTTGCCTCTGCAACAATAATATGAAACACAACAATTAATTCCGTTAGAAATTGCTTATGTGGAACCCAAATGTATGCGTTTGGATGAGATTATGTGAAATGTGCGCGTAAGACAATAATATATTTGTACGAATCTTTTAAATTAATAATTGAATTCTGGGAGTAAGAATTCTATGATCCTTTCTTTTAGGGGTGTCAATCAAGCGAGGTGGGGTGAGATGGGGAATGTCTTCCTGCTTTCCATCTCCATCCATTAAATATATCCCCATTTCTGTTGCATTCCTTGTCACGCGAATTTTTGTCTCATCCTTGTTTTCTATAAATTTTTCATTTTTTACGAATTTTTCATTTCTCATCTCCCTTTTGGTATTTTAAATAAAACTTTTAATAAATTTTTTTTAATTTAGTACAAAAATATTAATACATTAAAATATCATTTAAATACATTTTGTTTAAAAAACTAATTATTTAAAACAAAATATCATATCCAAAAAAATAAAATGATATAACGTAATAAGATGTGAAATGGAGAAAAACATATAGTATTAATTAATCAATAAAGATATTTTAAGTGCTTTAAATCGTTTAAAGATTTCAGAGTCGGAGACAAGGATCCCCACTCGTGTCCCCATGCTTGTCTCAGGGAATTTTGCTCATTTCCCGACCTGGAGAAAATTCCCCACATTCGGATCCCCATTCAAGACAGTACCCTTGAAATTCCTTTGATGTGGGGATTTTTGACATACCTGCTCTCATCATTTTTGGATGCATTTATTTCTCTAATTTTAAAAAATAATAATTTCACAACTTAAATTTTCTTTTATGTAATTAGGAAAGATTAAAAGTTTTTTTTTATTTTTATCTTAAAGCGATTTTAAAAATAGTTTGAAATAGATATAATTTTTAATGTTTCTATTATTTTATACATTTTCATTTTATGTCATGAAAATTAAAATTGATTTTATTTTTTTTAGAAAAAGTTGAAACAAGCACTGTAGCTAGGTTATAAAAATGAAATTTGAAACAAGATTTAGGCAACATTATTTGGTTTATAGGTGTCTTAACCTAGTATCTAAACGTATAATATAAGTAATTTCATATGTATGGCTAAAAAAAATATTTTTTTTTGGACTTGAAAAAGAAAAATAAAAGTTTGATTCCTAATATTAAGATTTAAGACAAATTTTATTACCTGAATTGAGAAGCAAAGTCATGAGAAAAATGCACAATAAAAGTTTTGCAGAAGCATTAGTAGTAGCCATTCTCCCAAAGATGCACATTAATTTATAGGGTGAATTTTTGTGCACATATAAAAATTTGTTTGTGTACAAACATAATATTAGTACTAGAACGAACAGATTTTTAAAAGTAAATGAACAAATTTTAAAATATGTTCGTGTCAACTATAAAAACATGTTCGTTGTATATATAAAAATCTGTTCGTTTGGGACTTAGATAGATGTGTACATGTAGCATTGTTATTAATTTATTCATTTTAGATAACAACTAAATTAATGAAAACGAACTATCATGTCGTGTTTTCCTCAATTATTTTTTCTTTAAAATAGAGTGTATTCTTATTTACTAATATCTCATTTCTTTTATTTCTATTTATGATATTTATCAATTTTTAATTATTTATTTTAACCAATATCTCATTTTTAGTTTTTATCAGTTTTCAATTATTTATGATAAGGTTTTCTCTTATGCTTTGTTTGGATTTTTTCTTGTACTCTGTTAGGATTTTCTTTTGTGCTCTAATAGGGTTTTTTATTTTAGTATTTTGTTAGACTTTTCTTTTCTGCTCTAATAGAGTTTTTTCTCGTGTTCTATTAAAGTTTCTCATATTCATTTGGGGTGTGTTTGGGAGATAGACTCAGACTGAGAGATTAAGACTGGAGGACTGAGAGTAAAATAAGTTTGCGTATTGTGTTTGGTTTAAAATATATAAAAATGAGTTATGTCTGGGATTAAAATAATCAAATGACTAATTTGCCCTTATACTAACCATGCACCATCACCTATTCTCTCCTTCAACAAATCTCATGACAAATAGTATCACAACAGCAAGCATCAGGTATCAAATTAAACAAGTTCCAATCAAACAACTTTGAATCTTTATTGTAAAACCAACCATATTAAATCAAACAAGTTTCAATATTTTTCTTTTTGAGCATACAAACACACATTTGAATGTTATAAAAAAGAGGATTTTTTAAATTTCAACAACTCAACTCCACCAAAATTCCTGAGCTTCAAAACCCACATAAAGCATCTGGGTTGTAATTATAACAATTAAGATATTCATTAAAATCCCAAAAAAATTAAAAAAAGAAAACTTAAAAATGGGTTGAAGCAACAATAAGGTTTAGATTCCATGTCAAAAAAAAAAGAAGGTTCAGATTTGAAGAGAAGGTGGCAACAGTGGCGCCAACCGGCACCATGACCGTGGATGGAGCTCGATGAAGGCGGCGACTCCTCTCCTCCTTCCTCTTCTCTTCGCCGGAGTTCGCTCGAAGGATCTCTCTCTTCCCCTCTACTAAATGTCTTTAATTTGTTCAATCTTTCTTCTCTGTGATTTGTTAGAGGGAAGAGGAAGATAATATGAGAGTGAAAGAGAGTGGTATGAAAAGAATGGAGGTGGTTGGCCAGTGGGAAATGGAAGTTTGATAGTGAGCTTCAGATCAGTGGGTTGCTGGATGAGAGTGATAAATCACATTTTGATGGTTTATTTTGTGCTATAAATGAGCAAATTACCAAACCAAACTCACTTAAATACTAGCAAATTGAATGCCTTCATGAATTCTTGTTCCTTAGGGCTTAAATTATGAATACATGCATTTTTTGCCATAATTCGCTACATATTCACTTACTTACTTAATATCCATTCCATGCGATACCTTGATGTGTTTGTTCAAGTGTTTCAGGCCTAAATAGGTTTGAATCGGATTGGAAGTGGCCAAGAAATGCAAAAGGAGCAAGAATAAAAAAGATAAGAAATGGAGCTATAATCATTGGATTGGAGCAAAATTGGACTCTTTGGAAAGAAGAATTCAATGCCTACAACTCTCATGTTGAACACTTTGTCGAATTCTAAGTGATTTTATGATAAATTCGCGTCCAAAGATCAATGCTCAGAATTCTCCTAATGCTGTCAATCCTGACCTCTTGTCACTAAATTGGGCATAACTTGAGCTACAGAGGTCTAAATGACTTGGTTCTAACTCCATTGGAAAGCTAACATCCAGAGTTTCGCAATGGTATATAATAGTTCTATATGAGTACACATATAGACTCGATGCATATGCACACAAGCGGGAGTGACGCGCAAGGCACGTTTTCTGACCTATGTGTACGAATAGGAAACAGATGCGTACGCATCGGAGCGTGGACAGCAAGCAAAATGAAGGTCAAAAAGGGAATTTCAATTCGAGTGGAAGCCACACTAGCCAAACATTTTACTGCTTTTATTGTCTGTTTATTTTACTGTTACTCTGCTGAATTTCAGTTTTAATCAATTTATTTTACCGTTACTCTGCCGGATTTTTAACTTGAATTGCAATCGTTTTACTGCCATTACTCTGTTCATTTATTTTATGCCATTTTGCAATTAATTCCTATTGTTGTGCTGCCCGTTTTATTTTCCACAATTATTTCTGTTAGAAGCGAGTAGTTTCCCGTAGTGTCTCGACTGTGGGGCGAAATGTGCCCATGACCTTAGCTGCTTGTCCCCCATAGGTTGGATGGATTCAATATGGTGCCTAGATGCATGAGTTGTGGACCTGGTGACAGCAGGCTCCACCGAGTTCTTTCAACCTCAAGTTGTTGACTGCAGACCCCCGCCATGCATGCACCGCTGGTGAGTTTATTCCAGTAACGCGGATTTACTCGAATCCATCGTGAGATCAGTACCCTCACAGTTGTGTATGCCAAGGATACGCGGAGGATTAACTTCTCCACTCTACCGTGGGTGGTGTGTTCTTCCTAGGTGACAGCTCATCCGACCTGGACTGGCAGTGATCATAGGGATGCACAATATTTCAACTCATAGACGGTCAGTCTTTTATTATTATTGTTTATAACCTGCTTTTAACTGCACTCTGTTCAACATTCAAAATGCAACCAAACCCCCAATAAAAAATAAACCTCTTGTTTATGCTTCCTAGGGAAAACGACCCGAGTTTCGTACTCGGTATTTTAAACTTGGTTGCACCCTGTGACACCTTTTCTAAACGGTGACAGGGCGAAGGAAAAGGCTTTCAATGACAAACCTCATCCTGAGCTTTGTCAGAGAGATAGGGGAAGGATAGAAGGATAGATTATGGGATTTGAAAGGTGTAATGAGGATAATTTGGGAATAAAATGTTATTAAAGTTTTAGTCCCAGTCCTAGTCTTTTAGTCCTCACAATATGGAGTTACTGAAAATATTGAAATTTTGGGGACAGAGACTGAAATTTTAGTTCCAGTCCCAATCCACCAAACACAATAATGAGTTCTAGTCCCCCAATCTCAGTCCTAGTACCACATACCAAACGCTACCTTGAAGTACACAACAATCAGTGATCTATGACTCTTTAAAAAAAGTGAGTTGAGTATAGTAGATGTAATTGTTTTGGACTTATTAGTGCTCTCTGTTATTAGTTCGCACAATGTTTTGGCCTTGTACTTTGTATATATAACCTTACATTCTCTCTTGTATTCTAAACATTTTTCATTCTAATCAATTCATCACTTTAACATTTGTCATCTTCTTTCTCTCCAAGATTCAAGATTCTTTTTTCTCTCAATAGGGTATCAGAGCTAGTAAGAAGATTTTGTCTATCATGAGTGATGTGATTTGATGTGCAGAGTTAGGATACCATGCATTATCTTAAATCACTGAGGTAGTTACAATGAGAGCTTGAGGATTGTAAAAAGCTATAGATGGTGGTGAAGATGTAGGTCTTTGAACACAGCTAGGAGGATTGTTTTATGTTTGATTAAACCTGAAATAACATTGCCAAACACCATGTCCAAGACGTCCACAAAGTTGACATTGGATTCTGTTATTGTTTTACCAATAAGATCTTCCACCTCGTGAATTTCTTCCACCCCTACCTCTCCTTTCATCATTGCCTCTACCAAAAGGACGTTGTTTAAAATGGGTTGATTGTTGATTAGATGAAGGTGTGGGAATTGAAGAAGATGAGGGAGATATTGAATTGGTGAGGTTCGCTTGTATGAGAGGAGTTTCTTTCTTGCTCAGCTGTTTTTGCATTTCATCTTGAGCCATCAAGAATGCTTCCAATTCAAGTATGGTACATGGTTCTTTGCATCCAATAACAAAGAGTCTAAATGGTTTCTAGTTAGAATTTAGGCCTTCAAGAATAACATCTACATATTCTTCTGTTGTTAAAGGTGAGCCTACTGATGCAAGGAGATCAACGATTTTCTTGATCTAGAGAAGATATTTTGTAATAGATAAATTGTTTTTCTTGATAGCTTTGAGTTGAGATTTCAGTTGTTTGATGCGAGATTCGGTGTGTGCAATAAAATGGATATGTAACCATTACCAAATCTAAGAAACCCTATTACAACAAACATTTCTATTTTGGAAGGAGATATCAATGGATGATTGGAGCCATGTTTGAATGGCATAATCTTGTTGTATCCATAACTTGTATGCCGGTGATTCTGTTCAGGATGCTTTGTCTGCATTAGTTGCATATTGTTGAGGATTTTTATCAGCATCAAGATGGTCTCCAAATTTTTGTGAATAGATGGTAGACAAAGCAATTTGTTGCCATGAAAGAAAAGTATTTTTAGTGAGTTTGTCAAGAATAGGTAATAGTTGATTCTTGGAATTGGACTCTGTGGTGTTAGTTGCCATTGAGAAAAAGATCATTCTAATTCTGATTTCACAAAATGTGTTTATCATGAAATGATCAAATGAAAAACCAGTCGAGTTGGTGTTAGAAATATCAACAAGAGAGGTGATTTACAAGGAAAAGCAAACTTAAATAATCAAAAGCCGCACCATTTTGCTCTTTGATCTTTGATCTTCATGCTTGTGCCTCCAAGAAAATTAAAACCCAAGTAACCAACCGAGAGCTTCAATTTTTTTTTGGGAAAAAAAAACCAAAAACGAACCAAGCTATCTGACAGCATATGAAATTATATATATATATATATGGCTTAAAATAAGAGAAGAAAAGAGAAAGAGAAAGAGAAAAATCCTAGACATTTGAGGGGGAAAAAAAAGAAAAGAGAGAGGTTAGAAGAAGACAGAAGGGTAGTTGGTGTCTGGCTAGAGATGAGATTGTGTCCATGTTAACCTCCGTTATGGAAATTTGGGCCCGTTACATCCACATAAGCATTTTTCATAGCCAGCTAGTTAGTTAAACTAACGGAGGGGTTTCAATGTCTCATTTTGTCAAAGGTCGGGGGCACTCGTGTATTTTTTAAAGGTCAATGGTGCATTTGTACAAGTTTAAAAATGTTAGGGGTACAAATGTCCTTTACCCCCAAATTTTTAATTAGGTCACTATATTTTTTTCCTTTCAATTATGTCCTTGCACTTCATTGGAATTTTCAATTTGATCCATCCTAACGGTAATGTAAAAAAAATACTAATTTTGTGTAAATTGACTAAATTAACCTTATGTTTTAAATTTAATAGAATTCATACGATTATATCCAAGTCAAAGTAAATCTTTTCTCTTCTCTTCTTCCACATGTTTACAACCACATATGGATCCAAGTCAAGATGAGTTTTTTCTCCTCTGTTGATGTAGCTTTTTGCCAAAGAGCATCAATAACAACAATCGAAGACACTTTTTTTTTTGTGGGGAAGAAGTTGTTGTTGCTTCTCTTTAAAAGTGGCTGACAATGATAGATAATATTTTGCATATGGGAGGATCCCAAATACATTTTCTTTTAGTGGATTAATAATGAAAAAGGTTCAAAGAAGGGGAATAATAACAACATGCCTTGAATTGTAAAAGAGTCGCCTTTGGAGCCGCAAAAACATCTCATGTTTTTTGGTACTCTAGCAATGCATCATCTACTTCATCATGACCACTAAAAACTGAGGCATTAGAAATAATAGTGAAACAGTTCTGTTGATCATGGAAATATGAAAATACAGGGGTGTTAGAAATAAAAAAGTAGCAACAAAAAAATATAGGTGTGTGAATGAGCTTAAAGCAAAGCAATGTCATTAAGGCCTAATATTGGGTTGTGTTATGGCTTAATGCAACTGCAGGAGATGATAAGTGACTTAGATATTGAGTTTGATTTTTTTTTTTTTTTGACTAAAAAACACATAAAAGAAACTAAGGAGAGACAAAGGCCATATCCTTCAAAAGCAACTCTTCTATAGCAAAATTCTGGTAGTATCATTCCACAAAGGGTTGATTATCTCTAGTTGCCTGTTTGGCCAAACAGTCTGCTACGGAATTCGCAATCCTCTGGATGAGATGAACACTAGCAATCCACTCGCTATGCAACAACTCTGAAATCTTTCCCACTAAATCTCCATCAACATGATATTGAGTGTGACTTATAGTCACGTTGGGATATTTTTGGTATTTTAAAATTATTAAGATAACTATAAGTGGAATATTAGTTTTTAATGGAATATTGTGTAAAAAATAACGTTTTTGTCACGACAATGATCTAATAGAAAATTTAAATACAGTACAAGGATCTAATTGAAAGTAAAAAAATATAAGGACCTGATTAAAAATTTGACAAAACTATATAGGGGTGTTCATGAAGCCGAGTGAAGCCGGGTCTGCCCTAACTTAGGCCCCGGCCCAAAATATACCCCGGGTCTATTATTAAGACCCTAGCCCGATTACAAACGCGATGAAATTTCCTTCCGTTTGGACCGCGTAAAAATCGGGTGAAAACCGGATCTACCCCAATTAAAATTCAAAATAAAATGTAATCATCAATTACAAAATACAATATAAATATAAATAATTATAAGATTAAAAAGTAATTTTAGGAAATTAGCAACAAAGAGCAATATAAATAATTTTCAGCAACAACGATAATAATATTACACAAAATGATATCTAACCCAAATAATTTTCAGC
Organism: Stylosanthes scabra; assembly: GCA_036250425.1. NCBI lineage: Eukaryota > Viridiplantae > Streptophyta > Magnoliopsida > Fabales > Fabaceae > Stylosanthes > Stylosanthes scabra. Next base: position 85,515 of record JASCZI010000087.1, read on the forward strand.
AATAAAATAAATAATTTTCAGCAGCAGCAGCAGCAGCAACAATAATAATAATAATAATAATAATAATTATTTATATTACACTAAGTCAAAAAATGCTATAATTTATATCCAGCGTGGTGCATTCTTGCTTCTAACTTCCATAGCAAGTGATAGTGGGCTAAGCCTTAATCTTAGCCACGTTAAGTTATTTGGGCTAGGCCAAATTTTAAATTTTAAAAGGTAACACAACCATATTTTTGGTGCCATATTGTCAATTAACAAAATTTTTTGTTGTTGTAATATTACTTTAAATTATAAAATTAGAATTTAATTTTCAAGCACCGTAAGTGGAAAAAAAATTTTAAATAAATAAAAAAAATTCAAAATTTAGCAAAATACACTGTTTTAAGAAAATTTACTAAAATAAAATGTGTTAGGAGTACCGGTCCGGACCAATATTCGGTCAAACCATTACCGGTCCGGACCGGTACTATGCAAAAAAAAAAAAACACTAATACCGGTCCGGACCGGTATTGGTTTAACCGGTATTGGTTTGACCGAATACCGGTCCGGACCGGTACTGTATATATATCAATACCGCCCCATCTAGGACCGGTATTGGGTTGATTTCAATAACGCCCCATTTGGGGCTGGTACTAGGTTTTTCCGCGCCTATAAAAGGAGCTGCATTGAATGGAGCTCCCATGTACCACAAAACACACCAATGGCACAAGATATGTTTCATTTTATTGTATACGTGAATGGAGCTATCATACAAGGAGAGAACGGAGCATATTTCCAATCGGATGCGCCGTTAATGTTTAGGAATACCCGTGTAAACACATTGTATGAGCTGAAGCAGGTAATTCTGTCTCATCTTGCATCGGACGGCCCACGTGAGATTAGAAGGTTGGCATATCGATTTCAGGCGGTCACACCTGATGATCGACTAGAATATCGTCCCTCGTGGCTTAGCGAGGACAGACATGTGTGGATAACGTTCGAGGTGCATAGGAGGATTATGCAAGACAGGTTGATGGAGTTCCTTGCAGAGGTGCGACACGTTGGCGGATCTAGTGGATTTTGTCCGTATCAATTGCCGGCGATTCCTGCTCCGATCAACATTGTTCCGCCGGATTATAACTCCGGCGATGATTCCGACTATGACGATGAGTCATCGGGCCATAGCACGGACGAGGATGAGATGGTCCCGAATACCCCCGCTGGTGGTCCGCAACTTGTGCTCCCTGCCCCTAAACCTATACCTGCTCTTTCGGATGTTCTGAGCTTTTTCCAGCAACTAGACATTGATGTGCGACACGTCGAGGATCCATCCATGGAGTCTGTTGTTTTTGACTACAACACGGATGGAGGTGTTGAGCACACGGTGGGCCATAGGATGCCGAATCGAAAGGCAGTGCTGACGGCAGTGAAGAATTTTAGTATCCGAAGAAATGCTGAGTATAAGGTTATCGAGTATGATCGGCTCAAGTATCACTGTCGCTGCAAGCATTACACATCCGGGTGTCCATGGATGATTCAGGTTTCTTTGCGGCAAAATTTGGGATATTGGTAAGTGCAAGCGTTGTGTCTCCTTCAATTTATCCTTTAGTTCGACATTATCGATAATATTTTATCCTGGTGATTTTGTAGGGAGGTGAGAAAGGTAGGCGGTCCTCATACATGTTTGGCACCCGTCATGGCAGATGATCACTCTCAGCTCGACAGCAGCTTGATCACAACAGTTGTTCTGCCGATGGTGAAGACAAACCCTTCAGTGTCAGTCCCGTTATTGCAGGCTCCCGTCCAACAGAGTTATCATTTCATGCCATCGTACAGGAAAGTTTGGATGGCGAAGAAGAAAGCCATGTTGCAGTTGTATGGGGACTTTGAGGAATCTTATAATCAGGTTCCTAGGTTGGTGCAAGCATTCAGTGATTTCTGTCCGGGGACGGCGACTGATTTGGAGGTTGTTCCCCATTACCGGGGAAACCTGTTGGACCGCGAGTCTAGTCAGTTTGACAAGGTGTTTTGGGCATTTCCCCAGTGCGTTGAAGCATTCAAGCATTGCAAGTCGTTTGTCTCGATCGATGGAACCCACTTATATGGTAAGTTTGGTGGGGTTTTGCTGATTGCTATGGCGCAGGATGGAAATAATAATATCATGCCGCTCGCCTGTGCTATTGTTGAATCTGAAACAACCAATGCGTGGGCGTTCTTCATTAGAAATCTTAAGTGGCATGTTATTCGCCAGGAGGGGGTGATGATCATCTCTGACAGGTCGCAGGCCATTCGATCTGCCCTTAACAACCCGATCAACGGGTGGGCGACACCAACTGCACACCATGGTTTTTGCGTCAGGCACATGGCTGCAAACTTCACAAATAAGTTCGGGAGTGCCGAGGGAAAGAGGTATCTGAAGAGTGCCGCTTATAGCCCATCGGAGAAGGGAGCTAACCACTGGTTGTAGTGTTTGAAAGATTTGTCCCCTGAGATGTTTGCGTGGGCGACTGCGGTCAGAAAGGATCTGTGGATGAAGTATGTTGATGAGGGTCGACGTTGGGGACATATGACCACCAATATTTCTGAATGCATAAATGGCGTCATGAAGGGCACACGTCGACTCCCTGTGGCCGCCATCATGAGAGCGACATATGAGAGGTTGCAACAGCTGTTCATTAGGAAGGGAAGGGATGCGATGGCACAAATCAGTTCAGGCCAACAATGGTCACATCATCTTCTTTAATCCATTGAGAAGTTAAGGAAGTCTATTCCCAGGATGCGAGTAACCCATTGTGACAGACAGGTAGAGGTGTTTACGGTCAACGAGCTTGAGGAGACCGAGGGTTATGGAGTCGTCAGATTCCGGGTTAATCTCAGGTCCAGGAAGTGCGACTGTGATGTGTTCCAAACCCTTCATTATCCCTGTCGGTTTAGAGTGGGGCTGATACGTGGATCCGGTGTACAGTGCGGAATCAGTTTTCAACGTATACCGCGTCGAGTTCCCGCCCATACCTGACGAGCAGTTTTGGCCTGAATGGCACGAAACAACTGTTCGGCCTAATCCGTTGATGCGACGACAGAAACGTGGTCGTCCAGTGTCAACGAGAATCCGCAATGGCATGGATATTGTCGAGCCTGCTCAACCTAAGAGGTGTGGTTTATGCCGGCAGGAAGGTCACACCAAGAAGAAGTGTTCGAACGCAGCATCAACGAGTGGAACATAAGAAGTTTGTCGGTGGTTAGGGTTTTTTTTTCTTTGTCATTTGTCATTCACTATGTAAACTTGTTTTAATCGGCACAGAACTATGTTTATTCGTGTCATCATGGATTTTTAATGCGTTATGGTCATTACGATTATTAAATTCCAAATATTGCGTGCACATTATAGCATAAGTAACATCGAAATACATGGGTTAAAAGGAAAGGCAAAAATACAATAGTCCGAAATGGTAAATACAATATTCCGAATAATAAATACAACGCAAAACACAATAGTCCGAAATGGTAAATACAACGCAGAATATAATAGTCCGAAATGGTATATACAACGCAGAATACAAACTAGCGTCCTACTGATGCTGATGAGGGGGTTGGAGATGTGATGATGTGCCGCACGCAGGGGCATGTCTCTGTCGCTGTGTCCTCCTAGGCAGAGGACGGATGACTATGGGAGGCTGCTGCGGCGGAGCTGACTGATGCTGTGAACCACCTGACCCGCTATGGCTCACAGGGTACTCCCACGAAGGTGGCGTTCCCCACGGATGGAATGCTGGAGCGCTGCTAGTGAAACCATGTGACGGGGGCATAATAGGTGGGATCCAACTGAGGTCCTCACCGTGCGACGGTGGAGGGGGTCGAACAGGCGCCAAGTGCTCAACCGCTGCAGCTGCGGCACGTGCCCTCTGATACCGACCGGCAACCTGACCAAACTGAGACTAGGAAACGATCGCAATGAAATCCATCGAAGGATCCATGAACATCTGAGTCTCTCGTGGCTCCGCACTAGCCGAAGCCCCCGGTCCCCCGAATGAAGTCTGGAAGTCATGCTCGGCCCCGTCGAAGAATGCATCATCCACCGGAATATCCTCACCAATAACCGGTTCGCCCCCAGTATCATATGTATGTTGTGTCCCCGCCTCTCCACCATGCCCAGATGTACCCGCCTCTCCACCATGCCAAGATGTGCCCACCCCACCCTCTTCCTGTCGGTCATACTCTGCCTCCTCCTCAGAATCAATGGCCACCACAGGTCTCTGAGGCTCTCCGTCTGCTCCTCGGCCCCGTCCACCACGAGCCTGCCTCTTGATGTCAGGTCGAAAACGCTGACGACGCCTACCGGTAATCGGCACATCCGCAGGCAACGCTAACGTATCCCTCTGCTGAGTGGCGGTGGCAGGAACATCGTCAGGAAGGCCATCAAGACGCGGATCATCAAGCGCATCAGCTGGAGACAGAAACCGAGATGTGCATGCAACCTCCCACCAGTCAAAGTACTCCCTCGTAGGCATCGCCGGATACTGCGTGGGGGTGATCGTGACCTGCCGCTCCGGCGCAAAACGGCCTCTCCAGTCGTCATACCATTGTGCATGGCGCGTCGGCCAGTGCTGGTCCTCCACCCTAGCGCTGACAGTCAACAGACCGTCCAGGTTCACCGGATCCTCTAGAATCTGCTGCTCTCCCCCCAACTGTCTCTTCACCCTGTCAACATGGTGCATCCGGACGAACATGAAACACACAATGGGTACAGCGGCCCGCCAGGTCAGCTGCTCCTCCACAGTCAGCATCCATGCAGGTCGCAATGCGTCCCAAGCCTAGTCATCATACGGCGTAAATGCAAACTGCGCACAGTTCGTTACAAGGTGATTACGTTATAAATTGGAATTACAAGGAAAATGTATAAGTAAAATACAACACAACATATAAATAGTACCTCATGAACGCCCAATCGATCTAGCTAGGACCTAATCTGCACCATCCTCCTCTCATGGTTGTCCCTATTCATCTGCCGATACCCGATCAACCTGAACACCATAGTCATGTAATTTAAGTTACTAAGCAATAAACCTTTAAAATGAGTTGTGCACTAACATTTAACAAAATAATATTAACATATACCTCGAGACCAGTGGGAATGCAATGACGTCCCTCGCCTCTGGGCAAAATGTCGGAAACCTCTGATATATCCAAGACATGATAAGCGGGACGCAGCCGGCAATATTAGTGGTACCTCGATCTGCTGCCATGCAGAGATGATGATAAG
>JASCZI010000087.1:91633-106212 GCA_036250425.1 Stylosanthes scabra
ATAGATAACTAGATAAGATTACTAACACAAAACAATTAGCAAAAATAATTATCAAACTCACATAAATAATTTTCCAACTAAGCCTGAAGGTTCTACACATAAATCCTAATACAATAATCAGCTATCCTAAGCCAACCTATCTACACTAATTTAACATGAAATACTAATTAATTAAGTTAGAGTTAGTTATGTTTGTACCTGGAAGTCCACAGCGCCAACTACATGCGTCGTTCTGGTGAGCCGGTTGATGTCACCGTCGCGCGCGGCTGGCTGCCTGTCGCCAACAGCCGCGGGATGCCGCACCCTACCACGTCCCCGGCCGCGACCACGACCCCGCCCGCCTCCACGGCCGCGTCCGGCCCCCTCGACTTCTTCCCCACCACCTACGTCCATACTAAAACTCCAGGGAGATCAAAATTTACTGATTTAGGTGAGAGAAAATGAAAATTTATCAAAATAAACTTCCTCTCTCGGTCCCTTATTTATAGGCATGGAAAAGCCCAGTACCGACCTCAGATGGGGCGGTATTGAAATCAACCCAATACCGGTCCCAGATGGGGCGGTATTGATATATATACAGTACCGGTTCGGACCGGTATTCGGTCAAACCATTACCGGTCCGGACCGGTATTAGTGTTTTTTTTTTGCCTAGTACCGGTCCGGACCGGTAATGGTTTGACCGAATACCAGTCCAGACTGGTACTCCTAACACATTTTATTTTGGTAAATGTTTTTAAAATAGTGTATTTTGGTAAATTTCGAATTTTTTTTATTTATTTAAAATTTTTTTCCCACATTTTAGAGGCGCAAGAGCCAAAAAGCTACTTTTATTAGCTCTGAAAAGCGATGAGCAAAAACTCCTTGGTTTTTTTACCAAGCAGAGGTGCGTTTGTTTTCAAGTACTCAAACTAAGAATGAGAGACTAAGACTCAGTATTGTGTTTGTTGGATAGAGACTAGAACTAAAGATAGAGACTAGAACTAAAATTTCAGTCTCAGTCTGTATTTTCAGTTCCTCCATTTAGAAGGGACTGAGAGACTGAGGATTGAGACTGAAACTTTAATAATATTTTTTACTCAAATACCATCAATCAACATTAAAGTTTTCAATACTAATCTTTGTTTCTGCTTCATCAACTTAATTTAATATCTATTTCCCAGTCTCTATCTCTAATTAATTTTAAATCAAACACAATACACAAACCTATTTTAGTCTCAGTGACTCAATCTTAGTCCCTCATTCTCAGTCTCTCAGTCTCAATCTCTCTCCCAAACGCACTCAAAAATATGATCCCTACTCTAAAAAAAAAGAGCACATAATTAAAAAACTTTACCAAATCTATCCTTAATCTTCTAATTTTAAGCTCCGAATCAAATTAATTATTTTGTCCGGTACTCAACTAATTAATGGCTTTAACATTAATGGCTATGTGGTATACTATTAATTAAGATGACATGGCGTTTTATTTTCTAAGTTAATTTTCTTAAGAAAAATTAGCCAAGCTACACCCCTGGAGCTTTTCTTTTTTATGTTACATTGTTGAGAAAGATCCAAATTCTGGATTATTTCTGAAATTTATCCTGTGCTACTGAATTCAATTACAATGAAATTTTATCTTGAAATCTATGCACACCAAAACATAATATGTATCATAAGTGTGAAGATGAGGGATGTTCAATTGCATTGAACGCAAAATGGCTGCTGCTGCAGCATCTGATATTCTTGTCGAAGAAAAAATGAAAAATAAATGGAGATTGGAGACAAAAACCATACAATATGATTGATCATCAGCATAAACCGATCTGAATTAACAAATTGAATAAGAAAAGCTTATAAAAAATTTAAACCCTTCAATAATACTATACGCCAATAATCTTTTCGATGTACGCTATAAAATTGAATCACATACCAAAAACATTCAAACCCTTCAACAAATTAATCTCAATGGGATTGAATTTCGAAACCTTACACATCCATCCCATGATTCTTTCCCCTTATTGAAAGCATCATCAAGTCCTGTCACCAAAAACTCAACTATCCTGAACCCAAGATCTCTGGTTAAGAGTTAAAAGAACTCACCATGTTGATCAGTAATACAAATCCCAAGAAAAAAAAACTGCAAAAATTATACAAAATGATACTTTTCTTATCTGATCAATTATGAGGTGGCAATGTGTTATGCCTCTTTGAAGGACCTGAAGGTGGCACCGTTCCTCTATGAAAAGATTTGAATCCATACTGTTGGTTTTGGTTTCCCATGAATCCTTCTTCTGTTTCACTTAGCCTCGTAGTTGGTTTTGTTATTATTGTTGCATTACTGAAAACAATAATAACTAGCAAGGAAACCAAGAAGAGAAGTAGAAATAAGTTCTTGAATTGAAGATCCAAAGATCTAGAATTATGAGAACCTTCCATTGAATAATGTCCTTGATACATAGATTACCCAAAAAGATTTAGCTTAATTGTAATTGTATTACAATGTAAATAGGTTAGGCAATTACGATTATGAACAGTGCATTGGAGATATTAACAAGAGAAGCGAGATGCATGAGAGAAATGAAAGGGTTTGGCATTTTTTTAATGCTAAAGGCTCTAGTAATGTTTTTATTTATTTGCTTGTTTAAGAGTTTGGCGCTTTGGACCATGGATATAATTTTCTTTGTTTTAATTATATTCGTCCTTATAATTTTTCTTTTCTTAATTGAATTCCTTTATCATATAATATTTTGTAATTAAGTAATCCTTGCTGTAACAAAAATTTTGAAATTAATTGTTCCGTTGCAAAAATTGAATATTCATCTTCTATCGGCACAAGCCATAAATAAGAACTCTCCTTTATAATGAAATATTTCATTAATTTTAACGTTTTTGTTATAATAAAAATTTAATTATAAAATTTAATATGCTATAAAAACTTAATTAAAAATTTAAAAAATATAGAAATCTAATTGAAAATTAAGTTAAACTATAAGAGGCAACAGTCTAATTAAACTTTTTGTTACTTTGATAAATGGGAATTTCTTATTTCTGGTTCGATGGGAATAAAACAAAGGTACAAAATTAAAATGTGTCATTATGAAAAATTGGAAAGTTGTTGGCACATGTTAAATCCCCAAGCATACAAGAGGGATTGTCGCTATCACTAGTTTCAATATAGTTTCAGGCAAATCAATTCATGGCTTTAATCAGAATTAGAACAAGAACATGACTTGCTGCTCAACTTGTTTATTATAATTGCACTCAGGTTCGAATTGGGCACTCGTTTAATATTACTCACATAGTTATCAAAATTGTATCGAATTGGTCGGTTCGATCGAAAAATCGATGACCGAGTTTGATAATCGATTCGGATGAACAATTAGACTGTATATATAATTACGGTAATGCTAGGTGTACATTAATTTTGCCTAACTAAGTTCAATCAAATCATTTATTTCTATACCAAATAAAAAAATATTTTAATTTCAAATAGCAAAAAAAAATAGTACATAAATAATTTTTTATTTGATATCGAAATCGTCTTATATTTTTTATAAAAATAAATGATTTGGTTGAAGTTGATTAACAAAATAAATATATGTCTAGAATTATTGATATAATTAAACTGGTCAATTTAGTTAAAAATCAAAATCCATGTAAAACGGCCGAATTCAATGCGAACCGCTTATAAACTGGCCCATGAACCCACTGGTGAGCAGTTGGTCCATGGATAGGCATGTGGAGCTTTGGGTGAGAAATTCTGAAAAAAATTCCAAAATTTCAATGGATGGGTTTCAAACTTTCAATCCAAGAACAGTTGTTAATATATTACCTTCCACTCGCCTTCCGCCGCCGAGCTAAGCCTAATGTGAAATTATTTGTAGTATTGCACATTTGCACATCTATTTAATTATATTTTATATTTGAATTAATTTTACAAGATGTTTAATTAATTCTACACCTTATTAAAAAGGAAAAGTATAGGGAGCCCGTACATATACATAGAGCCAATGGGAGCCCAAGAGAAAAATCCAAACCCTAATTTCAAAACACAGAGAGATCAGAGAGTACATGAAAAAGGGAGAAGAAGACGGTGCCGGCGGGGCTGGGTTCGACGCGAAGAGGGAAGGGTCTGCACCGTCATGTTGTCGTCGCCGGGCTTCACCATCAGCGACCCGTCGTCACCTTTGTGTCGCCGTCATTGGTTCGCGCAGATCGTGGCGCCGGCGGGGTTGGGTGCGACGCGAAGAGGGAAGGGTCTGCACCGCCATGTCGTTGTCGCCGGGCTTCACCATCAGCGACCTATTGTCACCATCGTGTCGCCGTCACTGGTTCGCGCAGATCGTGTGGTTCCGACGGTCGGCCTCCACCACCACAGGTTCTTCTTCCTCGGTCATCCTCCACCACAGGTTACAGGTTCTTCTTCTTCCGATTGTGGTGTTGGTGTTAGTGTTGTTGTTGTGTTGCGGTTGTGGTAGTGGTGGTGGTGAGGTGATGGTGCTTCTTGTTGTTGTTTTGGTGGTGGTGCAGTTGGTGATGACGGTGGCGGTGGTAAGGTTACGGATGATAACTGTATTCTGTTTCGGATGATAAGTTGAATCTGTTTCGGATGATAACTGTATTGGTAAGAGTTTAGAGTTTTAGAGTTATGGATGATAACATTATTTTGTTTCGGATGATAACTTGTATCTGTTTCGGATGATAACATTTTTTAGTTTCGGATGATAACTTTCGTCAGTTTTGGATGATAACTACTAATTGAATTTATTGGCTCCCTAATGTTGGTTCCCTAGCATTACTGTATTACAAAATATTTGAACTTTCATTAACTCTTTTATTTGGGTATTATTTAATTATTTAAAAAGAACAAAAATATTTTTATTCAACATTCCTAATTTCTTACTATTATTTATGAATTTATTATTTTATTTATCTTAATATATCATTAGGATTTTGATTAATTTTAAAAATGTAAATTACATTTTATTTTCTTTATTTTTATTATAATTTTAAATATGTAAAATTTTAATAACTATGTTTACGAGGTCAATCACCAATTATTCGACGGTTCAATCAATAACCAATGACCCAATAATTTTATTATCTTGTGAAAGTACATAAGCCAAAAGCTAGTTTGTGCTTTAATTAAGGTATTTGTATTTCACTCATAATGTACATATGTTAGTGAAGATTCTAGGTGGCTCGGAGAAGGGGTGTTGATTCAGAGTACTCTTTTTAGGCAAGTGAAAACTTGCTGTTTAAATTTATCTAGTCGAGTTGCAAGAGACAAAATGAGCTTTGTCTCATAAAATCGCAGCAGAACAGAAAGTGTAAAACTTAAATAGAACGCTAGCAAATATTCTCGTTCGGCTACTTCTATTGCAGTTTAAATTCAGTCTCCACCACAACTATGGTGAAATTCCACTAATTTCAATGAATTACAATTACAAATTTAAAAGAAATTACACTTGCCTTAACTAAGGACGTCACCTAATATAACCTAGCTTGGAAAATATTATGAATACTATCCCAACTCACAAGGGGAATCTCTCATACTCATGAAACACAACCGAAACTGTTCTAAGACTAAGAATTAATTTCATCCATGGCTTTTTTTCAAGACCTACACTCTTACCTTTTTTCTCATGACTTTTAATGATTCCTCACTTAATGTCTTTTACCATCATGACAAACAAGAAGGTTAAGTCTAAAAAAGCATAATATTCAATGAAGTTCTTTGAAGAAGAAGTCTATTGCTAGATGTGACTCATTCGAAATGTTCTTTCTCCTTGCCTCAAACATTTGAATCTTCCTTTAAATAGGCACATTGCCTCCAAGAAAAGATGCCAATTTGCAATTTGAATTTGAGCAAATCCTTATTGATTGTGAGCAATCCGAAAATTTAGGTGAACCTTGGGCAAATTTTATTTGCAACGTTATAATTTGCCCAATGCAGAATGGAGCAGAGATAGTGGAGAGTGCTCTCCTTGCTGTTCTTACTTTCTTTTTCCAGCGTGTTAGTACTTGACTTGATCTTGGCCCTTCATTCAATTCTTTGGCTCAAAAAATGATCTTCTACTTTCCAATTGATAGTGTTAATGAGTCCCCAAATATTTGGTGGAAAGATTTCCACTTCTTTCCCTCCAAAAGTGCGAGAATCGTGGTTTCATTGCCTCCAATAGATGCAGAGAAAATCTGCATAGTGAAACCAACACATGGGCAACAAAGTTGGGCCAAACATAAGAATGTACACAACTTAAATAATGAGTTTTTGGCCTGCACATACTAGCACACAAAATCAAACACATTTTGAATTTTTCCAACCCAACCAAATTAATGTTTTATCATCACACAAAAAAAGTTATTGTTCCTGAACTCAACAGTTAGGTTGAAAAAAAAAATTTGAATGGTACCATCAAATTATTCCTTGATTTTCAAAATTGAATTTATTAATGCAATCGATCATTTCTAATAATACGAATTAAATCCTATTGTGAACATCCCTATTTGGGATGACAATTCGAGATCTGAAATTCTTAATAACACATTTGGAGATAACAATTGGAGATCTAAACTACACATGGACCTGTATGACACACCAAAAGACGAAGAAATGAAACTAAATAGTATTTTTTTATATAATAATTGTCTAATATTTAGAAAAGTGCTACATTATTTTGAAATTGATAAAAAAAAAAAATGTAATTCATTTATATTATATAAAGATTTAGAATTAATCTACGTGTACCATTGTACACCTCCGTATACTCCATTTTTAACACAGAAAAATATAAATATTAGCACAGAAAAATAAAATTTTTGTACTGATGTTTATATTTTTTCGTGTTAAAAATGGGGTGTACAACCATATAGCATTACCAAAAAATTTAATACCTAGCTGTTATGTTATTCTGATTCCTATTCTTGTTGAAATGGAATTCTAATTTTTCTTTTGAAGGACATAATTCTTTGGCATTGTAGGTACACAAAGCTACATTTGTATTTTTTCTTTGAGCATAAATTCATTCAGTTTAGATTGCAAAGATTTAGCAATTGACATGGCCCTTGATGTCGTTGCCATCTTGGAGGTCATTAGATTTGTTGCAGTTGTACCCAAAATATATATATGGTTTAGAAAAGTTTTCAAGTATACTATACTGATAACAAGAAAGTAAGAAGGGGAAGGACGTCTTGTTTTTGTTTTTTTTTTCTTTTCTTTTTTTTTCTTTGTTTGTTTTTTTTTTTCTTTTTGTTTGGTGAAGAATTAGAATGAGCACAGTGACAAAACCTGGTTCTATAATCGCATTATACAAAGTGGCGCTACATGTACAATTTTTTAATCAACCAAAACCAACCAAACTAATCCAACTTCAATAAAAATCATTATCATCACTAAAGATATGTAATATTATACAACTTGATTAGATTTGATTGCATAAAATGCTTGATCACCTAGTATTTTTATAATTTGTTATATAAATATACATAAATAGTTACGTACAAATTCCCCAACTGCCTGAGATAATAGAGATGGCAATTATCCCCATACTCGCGGGTACCTGCAAAAATTATCTACGACGGAGTGCTTAATGGAGACCCGTTAATTACTCACGGAGATGGGATCCGCCACCATGAATAAACGGGGATGAGGCGGGAATTGAGGTACCCGCCCCATTGGGACCCGCTAAATACTCGCTGAGGTAAAATTACATAAAAACTTTATATATATACATATAAAATGTATAAATTATATTAAAAATTAAAACAATTAAATTTGTTTGAATAATTTGTACTTGAAGTTCATTATGTTTGTATTGAAATTGTATATTTTAGAGCTTGTCTGGATGCCATTATTTGGCTAAAAAATGACATTTTCTGACAAAAAAATATTTTTTTACTAATAGTAAAAGTAAAAGCATTAGTAAAATAAAATAAAAAAATAACATGTTTTTCAGAAGACGCTTTTTACATCTTTTTGTTTAAAAGATCTTTTTTTATCCAAAAATAAAAGATTTTTAACATAATAAATAAAGAAATTGAGTAATGCTAGAGAACTAACGTTAAAGGATCAATAGGGAGCCAATAAGTGTAATTAGGGAAATAGTGGGTGGTAAAAGGGGAGAGAGAAAAAGGAGAAAAAATGATATTAGCTCCCTATTGTCTCCCTAATATTGGCTCTCAAGACTTTATCAAAGAAAAATTATCTTTTATATAATTGTACGAAAATACAAAAGATATTATTACACGAGATACCAAACATAAAATTACTTTTACTTTTGCAAAAAATCTTTTTTAAAAAAATTCACTTCGAAAAAAATATTTTTCAAAAATCTTTCCCAACCAAGCCCTTAATTAAGGTTTTGAAAACCGGACCGGTCATCGAACCATTCAAACTATCGGTTAAAGGTTTTATAGGTTCAACCAGTTCGACCAGAGGTTCAACTGAAATAATCGTTTTATAATAAAATAATATATAAATAAAAATAAATACAAAAATATAATTATATTATGATGTAAATATTAAAATATCCTTCAAATTTAAAGTACTAAATGAACAAAGTATTATAATCTTATTCAAGTACAATATATAAAGTCAATATTAACTATTTTATATTAAAATATAATAAATTTTTAATTATGTTATACTTATTATATTATTATATATAAATATTTATTGAATCAGTAAATATCATATAATCATGAAAAAAATAAAAATAAGTTATTAGTAAAAAATATTTTAATATTTATATTTTAATTTGTAAATATTTAATAAAAAAAATTATATTAATGTGATGTACAAATAAAAGTATAATTAATTTATGAATAAGTGAGTGTAAAATAAAATTAAGATAAAATAAATAAATAAATATAAACTAATTAGAATTTAGAAAGGAACTTTTCTATATAAATATATATAATCATGCATAATCTGGTGAAATAAAAAATAAAAAACAAGTTGTGATTAATAAAAATATTTTAGTGTTTATGCTTTAATTCATAAAAATTATTTTTATGTTAATAATGATGTATAAATAAAATTATAATTAATTTATGAATAAGTAAGTGTAAATTAAAATTAAGAGAAAATAAATAAATATAATCTAAGCAAGAAAACATGTTTATATATATAAAATACGGTAATACTATATGTACCATCGTACACACTTGTACACACCATTTAGCAACACGAAAAAATGTAAATATTAGCACAGAAATAAAAATTTTTCTGTGTTAATATTTATATTTTCCGTGTTGCTAAACGGTGTGTAGGATGTGTACAATGGTACAATAGATTAATTCTATAAAATAATTTGCCTACATAAATCTAAAATGTTTTTGCAGCCTGGTAGTTAGGGGTGTTCAAATCCAAACCGGCCCAAATAAACCGCACATCCAATCCAATCCAAACCAAAACCGATTAAAAGCACTAGTTTGGATTTGATTGGATTTTGAATTTAACAAACTGCATGGATTGAATCGGATTTCGGATCTACTTCTCAAAACCAATCCAATTCAATCCAAACCGCATAATGTGATATAATAGTACTATTTTACTATTAAATTTAAAATTTTACTTATAATATCTTCAATGTTATACATTTTTATCTCATTATGTACTATTATTATTTAGTGAATATTTTATAAATTTGAAATAAAATTTATCTATTTATTTATTTTAATCAATCTATAATTTTGCTTCTATTATTATGTTATTGTTGATTTTTTAAGATACCATTAAAATTTATCATGTTATTGTTGGTTATTTAATATTCTAATATTAAGACTTATTGTGTATTTTTAACTATTTTTTTTAAATTTATAACCGCAAATCCAATCCAATCCAAACCGCTTTAAATTGGATCGGATCGGATTGGATTGTTTAGAGAAAATTATCCAATCCAAACCGCACTGCATGTAAAATTAGTGTTCGGATCGGATGAATTTTTGATTCAAAACCGAACCAAACCGCACCACGAACACCCTACTGGTAGTAAGGAGAGTCCTTTTTCTCCATAAAGGAAGGGATTCGAAACCTATCAATTGCATTTTGGGCAAAAATATTGCTTGCAAAATAAAAATTAGCCGGGAATCGATCGGTCTGAAGGAACAATTCACTGGTTTAATAACGATTTTTTGATTGCCGAGTATCATGCATCAATCGAACCGTGATTGTGGCAAGTTCACAGTTTAACCGATTCGACCAGCCAGTCCAGCTCAATTTTCAGAACTATACCCTTAATATGTTGAATTTTCTTGTATTGAATTTGATTATATTATAATTGTATTTTTTTGAAAAAATTTTCTTAAAATTTAATATTCATGGATATTCACGAGGATCCGTGTTCCCGAGAAATAAATGGAACCCAGGAATGGGGCGAGGATGGAAAGCAATATTATAAATGGGGACCGGAATTGAGGTACCTGGCCCCAAGGATCCCAATTGCCATCCCTATGAGGCAACATCAGACAATGAATCCAACTTCACTGCTTCAGAAACCGCAAGCAAAACTTCACCATGTATCTATCATCTTTTCCAGATATATGGCATACCGCAATTCACAATGTACCTTTCAATATAAAATAAACAATTTAAAAGGACAAACCTTTAAGCAGGAAGTTATCTTCTGCTGATAAGCTTATGAATAAGTGAGCCATTAAGTTTCACATTTTGGCAAAAAAATTTCCTACAAACTCTATTTTGCAAGAGGACAGTAATTAGGATTTAGGAACAAAGAAAAGTACACATGATGGAAGAAAAAAACTCATAAACCTAGACAAGAGAACTCAGAGGTTAACCTTAACCCAAAGTAGGATTACATAGCTGCTTCATACCTGCTTTCCTATTTAAATGGAATTTCCTATTTAGAAGGAATGAGGACTCGGGTATTTCTATTGTAATAACAAAGACAAATAGGAACTACTTCAATCACGTTGTGAAAAAATTAATGATCCTCTTGAATGTGGACTTTTCGCCAGGTTGCTCATCTTCCTCTTCCTCTTCCTCCTCCTCCTCCTCCTCCTCCTCCTCCTCCTCCTCCTCCTCCTCCTCCTCCTCCTCCTCCTCCCTCATTTCCCCCTCCCAGTCCCTGATATCATTTTCAACCTCATGGATTGTACTTCCACCCTCATCTCCATATTCCGTTGCACCATTTTCTTCCACATGATCCGGAGAGTTGGTTACAGCATCATTGTCCTCCACAATGTCTCTTGGTACTTCAAACTGTAAAAGAATGTTCGATAAATAAATAGAATATCTATATATAGGTGAACTATGTCATGCAACTGCTCAAGATCAAGGACTATACGGCCAGTTTAGTTTGACTATTTCTGTCTTTTGTTACACATTGTTGTGTATTTCCTCCTTCACTTCTTGTTTTTGGTAATAGTTAAGTGTCTAAACTATTGAGCCAAAAATATAAATAAATAAATAAAATAGTAGCAGTAGGAATTTTATACCCTTACAACCCTTTCATCTGTGGTTGTTGTCGTCAAGACCTGTACATGAGATGTGACTTGGATGTTGCCTTCTGCTACTAATGAAGCATCAGGGTCAACCTCAGGGGCTTTATCCAGCGCTGGTTTACTTGAAGCAACTTCTCTCGCCACACCGTCTGTTCCATTGGAGAAGTCTGGTGTTGCAACAGGAGCTACACTGCTTACCAAGATATGAATATTAGCACAATCAAGAAAATACTGACCACAAAATTCAGGGAAATGAAAGAGTCACAGTGAATATTAACTATACTTTTTCAATTTCCTAATATTATCATACACAAGCAGGGATATGCTATTTACAAAACTGGAAGAATCCATATAAGAATCCACCAAAAACAATATAAATAAATAACAAAAGCCTTCTGTCAGATAAGTAATGTCCGATATGACAACCTAAAATAACTATGCAGATTAGTTGACATAGATTGTGTTGCTTCAATTATAAACTCTCTTTTTCAGCAAGAAAAAAAAATCCCAAATTACAAAAATAATCAAAAATTAAAAATTTTCTCAAACCTTTGCCTTATCAAAGATGAGAAACCGTCATCAATTTTAATTAATATATGAATCTTAGTGCCGTTCTTTCCATAAACAAACATAATAATCGATTTAGATAAGAGATTACATCATAACAATTCATTAATTAATAATCATGATTTGACATTATGTCATTCTCAATATCTCATAAGTATGTAAATCATATGAAATCGCTACTTTAAAAACTTGTCAATGTACCTTAGGAAAGATTGGTTGAGATGGGGTATGTTATATCATAACATTACAGGATAAAACAATCTTGCTAAATGATAAAATCATGCAAGCCAGGGAAACAAACTGGCACCACAATCTTGTATTATTCCTTTTTGGGTATGGACCAGGGAGACATTGATAGAGGACTGATCTTTCAGTGTGAAAGTCACAAAAATCAACATTTCCAAAATGTCATGAAAATTGCAATTCTTAAACGCATCTATAGTTCACATTCACATTCAAGAGTCAACCAGCATAAACAATAACTATTGTGTCTGACAAAATAACCAAGACTAAACTTACGTCTTAGGCCGCCTGAGATTGTACCGCTTCTCTGCAGTAACTTGTGCAGGTGGATCAGCGATTTGCCTCTTCTTCATGTGCCCACCAGCTGTAACGCTTTCTGATTGTCCATCACTATCACCTGAATTCTGCTCACTTTCCGTAATTCTAGAAGTTTCTGCTCGCTGTCGCTTCCTTCCAGTCTTACCAACAGCTTTATCAATTCGACTAGAATCTCCTCGACTGTCTTCTTTGAAATGATCAGCATCGAGAGACAGCAAACTCGCACTTTCTATTTCCTCAGAGGCTTGTCCTAGGAACTCATTGGCCTCTCTAACTACAGCCTTCACTGAGCGTGTTCTAGCAATTCCAGATTTGCTTTTCTTCGGAGGTCTTCCCCGACTGCGCTTTGGAACTGACTGCTGAGAATAATCTGGATATCCATCTACAAAGCTATCCATGTACTTTTGATCATCCATGGACTCTGTGTTTTGAAAATCCACATGCCGAACAATGTTCTCGGATTGGTGTTGTGGAGTTTCCAAAGAGTGATGAGCTCCATCTGCTAGCTGTTCTTCAAGAGTAACCTGAGCTCCTTCTATATTGGGGAGAGATTCCAGCCCAGGTACTTTTTCTGTGGCGACATTCACATCTGAAAGGGGCATTGTCCCAGCCATATCAGAAGAACCAATGCCATCAGTTCTTTTATTTGGAGATAAATTTCTCATTGGATTACATTTACGGAGGATCCAAGATAGCCCTTTAGATGCAGATCTAGAAGTGTCCAAATTGGAAGCAGCTACCTTGTCCTGGGAGTTCTTAGTCGGTATCTCATTCAGAACAGCAGAGGTGGGTGAGGGAATAATGGATCTTTCTTTATACTCAGGTAACTGAAGATCAGATACAGCAAAGCCCCCAACAACCTCACCACACTCATGGCAACACTTTATCTTCTCGACAAATGAAAGAAAATGATTTCTTTCAGCCACAAGTAGTTCACGTTCATTTTTAACCTTCCGGCTTAGATTCATAAGCATTTCAGAATCTTCGTGTATCTCAAGTTGGCTTGATTTCAACAGTTGCTTGTTTGACTCAAGTTCCTTCCTCTCATTCTCTAACCTAAGCCCCAGAGACTTCACTTCTTCCCATTCCTTCTCAGTAACATCCTTCAAGACATTAATATTATTAAGCTCCATTTCCATCTTATCCTGAAACTTTCTCTCCCTTTCTTGTAGGTCTTTCTCCATTTCGTCCTGCCTTTTCTGGATTTCACTCTCTAGAGAACTTGTCTTCCATTCAAAATCCTGAAGCATCTGCGATTTCTCATTCTTCAACTTTTCAGACAAAAGAAGTTTCTCTTGCTTCATTGATTCTCTAAATGATTCCTTCTCCAATTCAAGCTTATTCAGTTCATTCCTTATATGGTCTTGCATATCATGTCTCTCCCTTTTCAACCGTTCATCTTCACTGTGCTGTAGCTTTCTTAATCTTTCTCTTTCCACATCAATTTCATGTTTCTCTCTACTAATTTCAGCTCTTTTCTCATCCAATATTTCCCACTCTTTCTCAAACCTCAATCTCTCCTCCATTAAGCTTTCAAGTTCATGCGTAAGAGAATCCTTCTGCAATCTTGTATGTTCTATCTCCTGCTTTAGTTCCAATTGCAACCGAGAATGCTCAGCTCTCTCATCTTCAGTAAGTTTCAAATCTTCACTCTCTTTGCATATTTTCTGCTTCTGCTGAGAAATCTCATCTTTAAGCTTATCAAGTTCAAGTTTTAAATTCTGCAGATTCTCCACATCAGCAAGCAATTGCTGTTTTTCCTTCTCCAACACTTTTTCATTGACCTTGATACCCCTTTCTTTCTCCTTTAAAGATTTTGATTTTGCTTCAAGTTCCTTAGTTTGTTCCTTTATTCTCTCAGTCTTCTTATTCAAACCTTGTTCTTCTTTTTCAACCTTCTTCTCCCGGTGGTTGATTTCAGCTTCCCTCTGCTCCAAGTCTTCCTCCTTGCTTCTAAACTCCTCAATCAGAGATTTCTGTTTTTCCTCCATTTCCAGCTCAAAGTGCTG
>JASCZI010000087.1:117901-128001 GCA_036250425.1 Stylosanthes scabra
TATGTAATAATATGGTCTAGAGTTTTAGAGATTTTTAGGTTAGGAAATATGGCATCACGATCGTAAGCAGTGTCGCGACATGCTGAAAATCGGGGTGTTACACAAAACCTAGCCAACTTTATATCTTTTTAGAAACAGATCCAAAATTTAAAAATAGAACATTCAAAACATAAAAACATAGAACATCAAATTTAAGTTGTTGACTAAATTTTTATTAGTTATCTAGCATAATTGTTATCATTATTAGCGTATGCTTTTTCTGTTAACTTTAAAGTATTAATTATTATAACTTTAAAAAATATATTATACATTCGTTTAATTTGTTATTTCAAATTCTATAAATTTTAAAAAAACAACATTTAATTTGTTATTTAAATAATATTTTCTTCAAACACTTCAATATAGTTAGTTAGTTCACATTTTTTTCTAACTATTAGGCTGTGTTTGTTTTTGGAGGCTTGCACACTGAGACATGAACATTAGTTGATTAAAAAGTGTTTGGAGGATGGACATACACACTAGACATAGTGTTTCCAGCACACTAATCTTTATTTTTGTGTCCACTTCATCATGAAGGACACAAAACTTGTTGGGTGGACATTGATTTTTAATGAAATTTTATTCCTTCTTTACCCTTAAATATTTTTCATTTTTCTATTACTACCGTTTTTTATATTCTGTTTCCTAAACCTAATTTCAAACTCAGCCTCAATGTTCAAGCGGATGCCTGGGTTATCTTCTTCTTCTTTGTCCTTTTTTTTCTCTTCTTCTTCCTCTTGTTTTTTCTCATTTTCTTATTCCTCTTCCTTTTTCATTGTTTCTCTCATCTCCAGTCACTCTTTCTTTTTCTTCATCTTCGTTTCCCATTGTTTCTCATGTCTAGCAGTCACCTCTTCTTTTTCTTCCTCTTCCTTTGTAGTGTTTCTCATGTCCAGTAGTTATCTTTTTTTCTTCCTCTTCCTTTTTCATTGTTTCTCATCTCTAGTAGTCACTATTTTTTTGTGTTATTTAACCAATAAATATAGATTAATGGCTTTTATGTTTTATCTAATAATTAATTTGAGTATCATGTTGTTATTAAGGTATGTGGAGGTGTTCTGGGCTGGTCACTTGGCGAAAAAGTCCTCCTCGGATGCGTCTTGGCTTAAAAAAGGGCGGACTTGGCTTCCAAAAGGTTGACCAAGCTTGGAACAGCGGGGGTAGACCTGCAAGGCCACTCCGACGCTCAAGTCAGCAAACGTGTATTAGAGAATAAAGTATAAGAATGAGAAGATTGCATACCATGACTTGAGACTAGAGTGATGTATTTATAGGCCTTGAGGATTGATTGCCCAGCTTTTGAGGTTGTTGGAGTAAGGGAATCAAATCTCTATTTTTGTGGGATGAGACCATGCAGTTATGTTGATTGATTCTTTTTAGCTTTATCTTGGTTTGTTGGGATCTTTATTCTTAAGAGGTAAGTTATTAATTGAACATGTCCTGAAATAGTTAGCTATTGGGCTAAGTTTGTAAGCCTTTCTATTTGTTAGAGTGGGCTGTATTATTATGGGCCATATCATAGCCCACAAGCTTGAGCTGTACAGTTTTGTATCAGGTTGAGCTTAGTTGATGTTTGAAGTGTTTTTGAATGTTTGTGTTGGTGTTGGGCTTAACTCGGCTGTATATATAGCCTGGTGAGGGTTGAAGCCCCCAAGTTTAAGTTGTTGAAACTTTTTGTTGAGTCGACCGAGCTGTTGGTTGAATCGGCCGGGCTGTTTATTTTTGAATAACCAAGTTGAGTTTTTGCATATTTAATTATAAATCAATGGTTAATAATGAATGGAGATAGTTATAAGTATATGGATGTAAGCCCCAAGGTCAACTTGGTAATTTGAAAATTAGTTAAGCTTGTCATTAGACACTGTCTTCCTCACATAACAGAGGAGAGCTGAAAAGAAGGATGTTTTGATACTTAAAGTAAAGAGTAGGTATGTTTGTATTGTTTGAAGTATCTGATTGACGAATTGTTTGATAATTTGGCTTATATGTGAGCGTTTTGATGCCAAAATATATGTTGCTTTGGTTGAAGATTTGATTTGATGTATGAGTTTGGGTTCAGTATTGTATTACCGA
Organism: Stylosanthes scabra; assembly: GCA_036250425.1. Lineage (NCBI taxonomy): Eukaryota > Viridiplantae > Streptophyta > Magnoliopsida > Fabales > Fabaceae > Stylosanthes > Stylosanthes scabra. The sequence continues at coordinate 120,014 of JASCZI010000087.1, forward strand.
GGTTGTGAGTTGAGCTCCCGGGCTCTTTGGAAAGTATGTAATGAGGTAGAAATATCGAAATCAAGAAGTCAGTTTGATTAAGTTCCGAATTTAAATATCAGTTTAATATGATTGCCAATCTATAGAGGTCGTTTTGGATAGAGAACCGCCCTAAAGAGGTCGGTTGGATCAAACTTAGAAAGTCATCCTGAAGAGATCGGTTATGATAGAAGTCCATTCTAAAGAGGTCGGCTTGGATAAGAAGCCGTTTTGAAGCGGTTGGTTAGGATAGAACTTAGAAAGTCGTCCTGAATAGATCGGTTATGATAGAAATCCATTCTAAAAAGGTCGGCTTGGATAGAACTTAGAAAGTCGTCCTGAAGAGATCAATTATGATAGAAATCCATTCTGAAGAGGTCGGCTTGGATAGAAAGTCATTTTGAAATGGTTGGTTACATAAGGTTCCGATTAAAGATCAGTTAGAATGCCGTCCTGAAGAGGTCGGTTAGATAATTCTCCAATCAAATGTCAGTTAGGAGGCCAATCTAAAGAGGTCGGTTAGATAAGTCTCAGATCAAATGTCGGTTAGGAGGCCAACCTGAAGAGGTTGGTTAGATAAGTCTTCGATCAAATTTCGGTTAGAAAGCCAACCTGAAGAGGCCGGTTAGATAAGTTTCCGATCAAATATCGGTTAGAAAGTCAACCTGAAGAGGTCGGTTAGATGAGTCTCCGATCAAATATCGGTTAGGAAGCCGACCTGAAGAGGTCGATTAGAATAACATAGATGTTGGTGTGTTGATAAAAGAAAATTGGAGTACTAGGCAATTGTGAAATATGTATAGTTCGTCGATGTATAGCACGCAGTTATGCATCTTTTATGCAAGTATATAATAGCATGTTGTATATGTAATAAACCTTGAGGTTATGAGTTAGAGTTTATGTTAAGCATTCATATAAGAGGTCAGCGATGATTGATAATGATAATAACAATGCGTGTTAGTTAGAGAACATAATAGATCAAAGACAATTGTAGACATTAGCATGGATAACATATATCACGTGAGAAAGTAGATAATATAGCACTAATCGAGCTTAGTAAGGTCTTGGCAGAAGTTTGAAAATTGCAAAGAGTCTATTTAGATGGTAACTGTGGTTGAACATTTTGAGGTTTCTCGAGCTTAGTGGGAACTCGGCTTGGAGAGAATTGTCAAATATCGATTAAGAACTTGTATGTAGTTCAACATTTGTGAATCCTTTGTAGCAGTAATTGAATTAAAGTTATAATAATGAGAATAACAAGATAGTAGTAATGAAAAAGGAAATAAAGACATGTTAGAGAATTGATAGTTTAGCAGTTTGTAAAGCCATAAGAGCATGAAAGAAAGTAGATAGTTGGTAATAGTAAATTGAAAAGCCAAACGGGCCGATGTGCAACACTAAGTGTCTGTTTGAGTTTAGCATAACCTTGGATGAGTATTGTTATTGATAAATGATGATGATAATAATCATAATTGTGATGAAAATGCGTATTAGTCATATATGAAATCCAAAGAAATGAAAAAAGTATATAGCTGATACTAGCATTTCTAAAAGGAGAGTTGGTTGAGCTCTTGGTTGAGTTGGCCGAGTTGTTGGTTCATAGTGATTATTGTCGAATTGTAATTCGTACTATAGAAAGAACAAAATTCGATTGAAAATAGCAAGTAGATGTTGTATAACTTATGAAATGAAAAAGAGATAGGTTGTTTTAATATAAGAAGTTTGTTTTGTCCAACATTTTAGGTTGGTTCGGTTTGACTGAGATTCTTTCTCAGTTTGAAATTTGAATTGTAGTTCGTTTCTTAGTCAACCGAGTTGTTTAATTTGTTATAACAGAAATGTAATTTTCAAATAGAGATTAAAGATATGATGAATAGTACACCATGAAAAGTGTAAAAAGCAAAATAAAAACAGTGTACAGCTTGGAAACAAAGTGAGTTGAGTTTGTATAACCGTGGTTTTATATTATATGTTCGGAATCCATGTATGATGAATAAAGTAAGAGTTCGGCTGTCATTGCTATATTCATTTTCAAGTGAAAAAAGTATGGTTAAGTTTGAAGTACTGAATAAGTTCAGAATATACCTCTCTTTTAGTGGAATCTTTGGAGTTCGTTCCTAGCATGCTAGGTTATCTGAGTGATAGCATGGTTAGGTTTGTGGTATATTAGGATGGGTTGATTAAGATTGCCGACCTATAGATAGGCCTTGTGACGACAGACATAGCTCCTAACTGTTTTAAACTCAAGAGAAACTAAATTAAAATCCGCGCGATGCGCGAAAAAATTCAGAAATATAAATGAAGATATTATTTAATGCTAAAAATAAGATTATTTAAAATAAATAAGCAATACTATATTATATATAAATATTCTTATATATTTTGTTAAACATACAATTTTTTTTCTTTTTAAGTATTGGCCTAGTATTTAGAAATGCTATAAAAATACTTACTATATGAATTTAGAAATAATTTTACTCAACAAATAGGATATGGGATTAGAATTTAGACAGTTGATATAAATTAACGTCTTCTATCATATAATTTCTTTAATATAATTGAAGAAATTATGAAAATGATAATCATTGATAATATAGATATTATTTAGTCTAATACACTAAATGTGATTTGATTGATTCTTTTTCTATGTTGCAACTTGCAAAGATTTTTTTTAACGCTACTACAAGCTAAATTTAGTGATAACATGATAAATTTATAGAAAATTAAAAATCTTAATTAATTTAAACTCTAGTAGTTACAAAATTAACAATTTAATACATAAATAGGACTTCAAGTAAAATTATGAAAATATTCTATTCAAATTTATTCTTTTGATTTCGTCTTTTATTTTTATTATTTTAAATAGGTAATTTTGTTATTTTGTCTTTTTAAATTATGTTTAATTAATATAGTACAAACATACAACTATTAGATAAAATGTAAGTATGAAGATAATATTTCAATAGTTGAAATTAATATTCACTTTTTTAATTTTATTTTTTTTTATGAATTACGATAATACAATTATTTTTTAACAATATTATTACAACTAAATAATGTTTTTAAAAATTAAATTGTTAAAAGAGGGGGGAAAAGTATATATAATTGATAAAAATAATATATAACTAATGAATATAATTAGACCGATAATGTAAAAAACACTATTAAGAAATCGTAAAATTTTTTATAAAATTAAATTCATGCCGAGTTGTTTAACATGTTTGTCGTGTTGAAAACTAACATAGCCGAGATGTTTACTTTGTTTTAATTTGTCGGAAGGAAAAGTAAGCAACAACAGGAAGTAGTAAATAGCAAATGTGGTTATCGGTTATTCCTTAAAAATAGGAGAGTGCAACAAAATATAACAAAATTGATTATGGATAAGTTGTTTAGTATAACGGTTAAGTCCTAATATTTAGGGCAGATTTTAACTGTTTTCAGAATTGTATGTATATATTTATTTCTTTTTGAAAAAGGAATAAATAACAGAAAAAGGTAAAAGACAGAAATAAAAATGATGAACAGTTACACATAAGAATGTAAAAAATGTAGGAGAGAAAAAACAACATGAATTATAACAGTTTTTAAGGATGGTGGTTATTGGGGTTTTGCTTTTTGAAATTTGCTGAGCTGTTTTAGTATCTGATCGAGCTGTTTTAGCATTTGGTCGAGTTGTTTTAATACTCGGCCGGGTTTTTTTAGTATACGGCCGAACTGTTTTAGTATGTGGCTGAACTGTTTTACTATATGGCCGAACTGCTTTAGTTTGTGGCTGAACTATTTTAGCATTTGGCCGAGTTGTTTTAGTACTCGGCCAGGTTGTGTTAGTATATGGTCGAACTGTTTTAGTATGTGGCCGAGCTGTTTTAGTGCTTGGTCGGGCTGTTTTAGTATATGGTCGAACTATTGTAGTATGTGGCCGAACTGTTTTAATATGTGGCCGAGCTGTTTTAGTGCTTGGCCAGGCTGTTTAACATTTTTGTTCGGGTTGAAAAACTGATGTTTATTAAGTGGTCAACAGTTATTCCTTAAAGATAGGAAAGTATAACAAAAAAGAAAAGATCATGGATGAGCTGTTTATTATAACAGTTATCAAGTTCTAATTTTTAGGGTTGATTTTAACCAAGTTGTTTAGTATTTCTGTTTAGCATAACAGAAATTTAAAAATTAAAAGATTTAAATTGAGATAAAGATGTTGAGCAGTTACACATAAGAATGCAGAAAAATAGTGCAGAAAAAGAGCATGAATTGTAGCACCTTATGAGATCGGCAGCTATTAGGTTTTTTATATTTTGGAGCCTGGCCAGGTTGTTTGAGTACCTAGTCGGACTGTTTAAGTATTGTAGCAAGGATAATCGGTATTCTTTTATAAGTAAACATGATACTTGTTACTTCTTATTTTTGTTAACTGCAATGTAGATAGTTGAGAACAGAATTCCCACTGGATACTTTGATGGCTCAGTGAAGCAGAAACTGGATTCAGCCTCATGGTTAGTAGCATGGTGGTTGACATCTTCCCTTCAGAAAGAGATCATCGCGGATTGGAAGGAGGTCACCAAGGCAAGCGGTTAAGTGCTGCTCAGTGTGACTCCATTGTTAACTCGTCACCATGCTTAAACTCCTGAAAAAGAGAAGAAAAGCAAGGAAAAAACAAGACAGAAATGTGAGGATCGTTAGTGTTCTGCCCCACGGTGGGCGCCAATGTTTTGGGCTGGTCACTTGGCGAAGAGGTCCTCCTCAGATGCGTCTTGGCTTCAAAGAGGGTGGACTTGGCTTCCAAGAGGTTGACCAAGCTTGGAACGACGTGGGTGGACCTGCAAGGCCACTTCGACGCTCAAGTTAGCAAAATTATATTAGAGAATAAAGTATAAGAAGGAGAAGATTGCATACCACGACTTGAGACTAGAGTGATGTATTTATAGGCCTTGAGGATTGATTGCCTAGCTTCTGAGGTTGTTGGAATAAGGGAATCAAATCTCTATTTTTGTGGGATGAGACTATGCAGTTATGTTGACTGATTCCTTTTGTCCTTATCTTGGTTTGTTGGGAGCTTCATTCTTAAGAGGTAAGTTATTAATTGAGTATGTGCTGAAATAATTAGCTATTGGGCTAAGTTTGTAAGCCTTTCTATTTGTTAGAGTTGACTGTATTATTATGTGCCATATCAGGAGGTTTTGAAAATGAATTTAGTGATAAATGATAATAGTTGCTGATGGTGGAAGATGAAAGGAATTGGGGACGAGTTCACTGGTTCAGAGAGAAGATGAAGAGATGTTTTTTTATTTATTTTATTTTATTATTAATAAGGTTATATATGTAATTTTATATTATATTTAAATTTAATAATATATTTAATTTTAATGCCTTGTCCATAATTACCAAACAAAATATTAAACACTAATTTTTAGTGTCTTATATATTGTCTCTGTCACAATATTCTGTTCTATGTTGTTTTATAAAACAAACACGACCTTATTTTCTTTCTCCTATTTGATTGTCTATCTATCGTTATTTTAGCCATCATTACGATCTATAATTGACCTTTAAATAATTAATATTGTTAAGTACTCCTCTACTCTCAACATTTATTTATAATAATTACTCATTGTTTTCTTGTTCCAATATATTAATTTTAATTTCTCCAAATAAATTTTTTTTAACAATGATTAAAGATACTTCAAGCTTAATATACTAAAACTGATAAACAATTAATATTTATATTTAATTTGAGTATGTTGACTACAATAAAATAAATAAATTCTCAAAACCTTTGTTTAATTTACAACAAAATGGAATTTACTGTATTGTTAGTTTCTTCATTTATTATATAAACATTTCATTAAAATATTTTATTTAATTTAAATAATACGTATAAAATGCCGATGAGCTGTAGCTTATATGGTATTACTTCTTCCCCCGTTATAAGAGGTTTCGAGTTCAAGTCTTCTCTTAGACGTAAAAAAATAACCCGTGTAAAATAATATTATTTTCAGTGGCGGAGTTAGGGTATTTTTTGGAGGGGCCAACTTTTTTTAAGAATTAAAAAATTAATTTTTATAATATTATAATATATTTTTAAATATTTTAAATTATTTTACAGTGGAATTAAGGTGATTTAAAATTATTTATTAACTATAATAAATATGTACACAAATTATTTATTTATATAAAATGAGTTATGTTAGATTTATATAAAAAAATTAACTACTAAATCAGTTATAGATATAAAATACATATTGAAATATAATTTTATTTTAATAGAAGGGGCCAAAATATAATTTTAGGAGGGACCAAAGTTAAAATTACAAAATCTTTATTATTAACTTTTTAAGATTAGGGGGGCATGCCCCCCTTCCACGACACGTACGCCCTTAATTATTTTGTCAATAAATATACTAACAATAAACTTTTTTTACCATTCAATATACATATTTCTATCAATTTATGTTATATATTTTCATAAATCTATATTTTCTATACTAAATTTAATTTTATTTTGTCTTAAAAACTATTATGCGTTGCTTATTTAGTCATTATAATCAGAAACCTTGTGTGGAGGTTATTTTTAATATATTTATATTTTTCATTTATAGGAAAAATAAATTAAAATTTTTAAAAATTCAAAATGAATAATTTTATATCTCTGCTTTAATAACTAAAGTAATTTTTTTAAAAAAATTATATTTTTTTGGGTTACACAAAAAGCAAACACTGCTTTTTGAAAAAAAAAATCTTTTAACTCCTATGTTAATTATTTAGGCTCTTATTAGTCAAGATGTAAATTTAGCTTCCTCTATTATAAATACTTTTTAATTATACAATGCAAAAAAATGCCAATCATTTTATACCATTAGAGTGCGCTGCATGAAACTAAATAATTGGAAGGTGCATCATGAGTTTCGAGAAGCTAATTCTTGTGCTTGACCTCTCATGGGCATAATTTTGTATTTGGCTGACCTAAATATTTTGGGCTTGCTGCCTGATTTTTTATAAAAAAAGAAATACTACATCTTTTTATTTAACCTAAAAATTTGAAAATTAAACTTTAATAATATTAGTATTTTTTATTTAGTAAAATTAAAGTGGAGTACAAAAATAAACTTTGAATTTAACAAAGTAAAATCTCAATATTCATAATCTTCGACTGAAATTTTATTTGAGTATTTAACATTTTAATTAAAATGTTAAATTTGTTTCTAACATTTTAACCATTCATTTTTAATTTTTAAAATTAATGTTGTTAATTTTTCTATTTTTTACACCCTAATACGCACATGAAGAGCATGAACTTGGTATAATATATAGCTCTTTCTATTACCTACCCACTGACACATTACCAATGAACAAATATTATATGATAATTTCTTTCTATTATTACATGTCATTTTCTGTTCTATTTATTACTTACTTTGCATATAGCCTAACATGAAAATACAAAAGAAAATTGATATTAATGATAAAAAAAAGTATAAATAGAGTAAAAAATCATGATAGCAGAAATCATCGTAATGACACTAAAATTTATACATTTTTTAAGGATATAAAAATAAATGATGAGTAGATATCCTAACATAGAATATAGTAATTTGCAAAAAAAAATTCTTCCAAAACAACTCTAAATCAATAGGTATCGAAGGCAAAGAAAATTAAGTCAAATAAATGGAGATCAGTGTAAAAAAATGAAGATCATCAGAAATAATACAAATTCTGTGGAGTGAATAATTCTGCCAAGATCATGTTTATTCAGAACGGAGAAGAGGCGAAGAAAAACTTTGCGAGACAGTGGTGGAACCGAGTCCGTAGATGCTACTAGAAGAAAGTCATGTACGTGTAGTAAGTAGAACATGTTTGTTGTATCTTCTCTGGATCTATTGATGATGGGAGTGTTCATTAAAAATAAATAAATGAGTAGATACTGCAAGTAATAATTTAAAAAGAAACTCTTCATTAATATATATTTAAAAGATATA
>JASCZI010000088.1:0-33072 GCA_036250425.1 Stylosanthes scabra
TATATATATATATATATATATATATATATATATATATATATATATATATATATATATATATATATATATATATAAAAGTTAATTGATGAATGTGTTCATCTGGGTTTCAACAAAGAGATAGATACTTCATTAATTGAAGAAGAAGTATCCCTTCTTTCACGATCGGGTGATATTCCATCATGAATCAAGAAACCAGGTTCCTTTGGTTGTGGCAATGTGTTGTCATTATTTAACATCTTAACCACCGTTGCAATTGTTGGTCTGTCATCTGGATGACGTTGCAAACATAAAAGACCAATATGAATGCAGCGATAAATTTCTCTTGGATTATTATTATTAGTAAATGATGAATCATCCCTTAAACAATCATCAATCAATTCGTTTAAGTTGCCTTCATTCCACAACCTCCATGCCTATAACAAACAATATAATTCAAACACATGTTACTTACCTACATCAACTTTATAATTATCGTAAGTATGTTGCGTATACACAAAAAATTAGTTACTTCTTATATACATGTAACATATTTGCTATAACAAAAATAAAAAGGCGAATTAGTAGACTTACATGTCCCATGAGATTATAGCTATTGCCTGAATAGGTAAGTCCTTTGTTTTTCTTTCCACTTATAATCTCTAGCATTAGTATGCCAAAGCTAAATACATCTGATTTTGTGGAGAATAAGCCGTCGATAGCATATTCTGGAGCCATATAACCACTACAAAGAATAACATAATTAATTAAATTTTATTTATAATCATTGCATGCATAATGGAAAATTTTATATAATCAAAGAAAAGCGTACTATGTTCCAACAATTCTATTTGTATTTCCTTCATCTTGATCACCCCCACGCAATCTTGCCATGCCAAAGTCGGAGATTTTTGCATTCATATTGTAGTCTAATAAAATGTTGCTCGCCTTAAGATCTCTATGTATAATTCTTAATCTGGAATCTTGATGAAGATAAAGAAGCCCTCGAGCAATTGCACAAATAATGTCAAAGCGCTTAGACCAATCCAAAAATTTGCTTTGAATTGAGTCTGAAATAATCATAACAGATTGTCCATCATTAATGATCGGGAGTCTTAATTATTTTTTTATGTATCTTTTGAGTACTTAACAACAACAACAAAGTCTTGTCCCACTAGATGAAATCAGCTATCTCTTTTGAGTACTTAAATTAGCAAAAAGAATTTTAAGATATATATTATTTTCTAAAAGCATAAAAGAAAAAGTAAGAAAAAAAGTTCAGAGTAAGAAGAATTAGTCAAAACCAAGGTTCTGAAAACTGAACCAAACTGATAAGTTAAACCGGAAAAATTAAGAACTGGTCTTCCATTCGATGCAATTCAAGTTAAAAATTGAATAGAAAATCAATCAAACCAACGATTAACCAACCGAGTCGGTTAAATCAGTCCAAATTTTAATAAAAGTCAAGTTTTAAAAAAAATAATATTTCATTTTAAATAATTTTATATTATTTTTTAAATTATTTTATTATATATTTAAATAAATCGATCTAATTAAGATTAATTAAATTTTTAAAATTATTAAATTATTAAACCAATCACTCTATGAATTTAAAATTCGATCTGATCCTCACAACCTTCATCAAAAACTATGCCAAAATCATTTTTCAAGAAATAAAGAAGTTTATGTTTTGCAAGGAAATATATTCGCACTCACCGAAAAGAAATAAGTCAAGGCTTTTGTTAGACATGTATTCATAAACTAGCATCTTCTCATCTTCTTGAATGCAACATCCAAGAACCCTAACAAGATTCCGATGTTGAAGTTTAGCACACAATATTACTTCATTTTTAAATTCAATCATTCCTTGTGCAGAACTTCCTGAGAGTCGTTTCACTGCAATTTCTTGTCCAGTTTCAAGTGTACCCTGTATTTCATGGTAGTCAATTTTTTATTAGCAAAAAAAAAATTCTATTTTTATCGAGGATTTAAAGTTTAAAATTTATATAAAAATATCACTTCAAAAAAATTAGATAATATTGAAGGGAAAAATTGATTTCCAAATTAAACTCTTCCTATTTTTTATGTGTACATGTAATATTATACAATAATATTACATGTACACATAAACACACTAGACACACATAGAATATTTTTTTGGGGCGTATGAATTAGTGAATGAGTATACCATGTGTTTATATATATCATGTGTATATGAATATTTATTGTATATCATATTTACCTTATATACTGGCCCAAACCCTCCTTCCCCAAGTTTATTGTGAATTGAGAAGTTGTTAGTGGCCTTCACTATTGTAGCAAGGTCGTAAATGGGAAGCTCTAAATCTTCTTGTCCTCTTTCCTCTTTTTTTTCTTCAGGCATTGTTGTTTTCTCTATATATAAAAGAAAATCATTATCAAGGAGAACCAAAATTATGTGCTACGTTATTCAAAATTTTCAACTAGGTGTGGATATGATATATATCTTGTATGTATTAATTAAACAAATATGTCAAAAAGAAAAGAAAGAAAAATGCTTACCTTGACTTTTTCTTCGGGTTCTATAATAAATGCAGGAGATTATCAAAAGTAACACAAAGACTATCGGAAGTGTGATAGAAATTGCTAAGATGCTAGTCTTCCTTTTGGAATCTGCATTCGAATGTATCAACTCATCTAATAATTCTTTAAGGAAAGATAATTTCATGGTGGTAATTCAGGTGCAGTTGATTTCATGTGAAGTTATCATTTGAAACTGTTAGATTATATTTTGATCAAACATATTAATTTATTTAAAGGTAATTAGCAAGCAACTTCAAATAAAATCAACTGTATTTGACTATCCACCTAATTTCGTGCTAATGGTATATGTATAACTGATTTTGGTTACCTGAATGAGCCATTCTGACATACAAATCCTGTCCTCCGTCAGAAACTCTTAAATCAAGAAGATCATCAAACCAAATAACACAGCCACTGCCATCACTCGCATTCAACGTTGAATAACCAGTACAAGAACAATCCCCCATGCACTTTGCTCCACAATCCTCAAGCTTCATACTTCCATCAACCCAAGAATGCGTAGTATCCGGCAATTTCAACCCAGAAATCTTGCGAAACCCATCTTTATCTTTAACCTTACAGCTCCACGGATCACTCCTCACACAGCCCTGTGAATAATCGATTGTATCCCAACTCTCTGGCGATTTGGGAGTGAATCCTTCTAAGCACTCGCAATTTGGTGATCGGTTCGAAATGCAATAGCCAAAGGGGCCGCAAGTGTTGTAAATGTCACAGGGATCCCCGGGGACAGATTGGAAGGACTTCCATGTGTTTTCTTGTGGGACCCATACGATTCGTTGACGAAGGTTTAGGGTTTGGTTTACGAGGGTGATTGTGATCATGGAAGTGCCTTGTATGAGGGTGTAGGTGTAGTAGACTTCGCTGGTGGTGTTGATCATGTTTTGAAGAACAAGTTGAGTGCCCCTCCATAAGGGTGCTCCACTGAATCCAAGGCCAGCCCATGGTCCACTCCTGTGATACTTCACTGACCCTTTCCACAGCACCTGAGTTCTTGAAACGGTAAGTTATATATATATAATTCGAAACATTAATACTGATTAGAACTTTTATTAGAATATGGATACATTAAGTAGTAGTAAAGAAATATGATTGTTTATCTTTAAAAAGTACTTTTGTTTAGCATATACAAAAATTTATGTATTTATTATTAATAAATTTCTTTATTTGATTTTTTCAAAAAATTGTACGTTTTTCTTTACTATAAAAATGTGTCTACTGTCACAAAATTTCTATGTTATTTAGCTAAAATAACTTTATTTAACGTAAAGAATTTATGTGTTTAGCACAAAATTTATTCTTTATAGAAGAAATTAAGGAAAAAAACATTATCTATATCATATATCATAGTTTGATAACTGTAAAATATTTTCATATATTTAATTAAATTATTTAATATAATATAAATTTAATTTTAACATAATAATAGTATAAAATAATTTTACACATATATTTTATTATATTTTATTATGTATCATTATATTAGTAAGAATAATAATTTTTTACGGTGAAAAAATGAGTAGATATAAAAATTTAAAAAAAAAAAAATGTGCATAGGAAAGTACCAATTCAGGGTCACTAGTAAGCATCATGGCCCAAGAAAGATTCCCAGTTGATGGATCATCCCAGTTCTTCCAGGCAGTTAGCTTCCTATCCAAGCCACTTCTCAAATCATATCCAAGCTTCATTCCTGGAAGCAGCGTATCACATGGATAATCAAAACTCTGCCATAACAACCCCTCTTCCTCATCATCTTCTTTGTTATCTTCTCTTAGCACTAAATTTCCACTGTCTAAGAGCCGTGCAACCGCCGCCTTCGCCGTCGTCGTCGAGTTTGCTGACCAAACAAGCGTTTGATTTTTCATCGAAAGCACGAGATTTCCGTCTTCGCTTATGCGAAGCACGCCGGAGTTGTCTTTGATTGGATCGTCGCGGTTTGCGACCCAAACAACTCTCCTAACGGAGATGTTCTTGTACCATATTCCTACGTAACGGTTTGTGGAATTACCTGGGTTGAAGAAACCCAGCTCAAAGATTCCACCCTTGGAAGTTATTGTGCTACCATCATCGTGAAGTGGTTCAGATTGTGTTATGGTATCGTTTGTAGAAGAAACTTGATGCAAGAACAAGAGTAACAGGGTGGGGATGGTGAAAAGAAGGAAGGTTAGAATTGTCATTCTAGTTTACTTGCTTGTTTTCTTCTTCTCACAATTACAATAGCATAATATACCGTTTTATGACTATTAAGTAGGACTAGGGATGTTTGGAGTAGACTTGTTTAATGATATTCAAATCTTGACTTTGACCTTTTTTTCTGTGTCTATTATTATGCATTAATTAATATGTGATTACATTGAATGTATTATTTCATATAATTATAAATTTGAGAATTAACGTATGAAATAAATACTAATATACATTATTGGTGAAGACTTTGAGAAGGTGACAGCATAAACTAGGTAAAATATTTTATATTTGATTTAGAAGAAGACGTAACTGAATTCTGATATAAGGCAAGGAATAAAAAAATGTTAAGGCACAATAATGTAGAGCCAAAATACTGTTATTCTAGATGGGAAGTATTTCATGATGTAGACCGAAAAATAGATTACGGCCTGTCCACGCTCGTTGAGAATTTTTTCCATGAAATTTTCTAATCCTATGCTTAATTCCGTGAAGAGAACGGCATCTAAAGTAAAAGGAACTCGCTATTGGTTTTCATCATGGCTGCTATATTATATATTTATATCTATGACATACTCGGAAAGTATAGGATGGTATATTATCTCTAGATCAATGATGTTGGTCCCAGTGTTATAAGTAATTCGGATTGTTTAACCATATCTAGAGTTCGAAACCTAATGTATCTTATAGTTATCTTCGTTATGGACTTTTAAAAACTTATTAGGATAAGACATACTTTATTCTATACTTAATTTTAAGGTGATAACTCACATGCAGTTAATTTCACATTAAATTAATATTTTAAGTCATTAAATTATAATTTAGTTAAACATATTAAATTATCTGACGTTTTTAAACAAGTAACTTTATATAAAGTTGACTGTATTTAAGTATTTACCTAATTTTCAGTGTTCTGAAAATCAATCCGAACCGCCCGGTTCGACCAGAAAAATGGGAACTAATCCTTGTTCAATCCAGTTCATGGAAGAAAACCGGTTGACAGAAGACCGTCAAAACCGGTGAATCGATCAAACCGAATTAATTTTTTTAGTGTTTTTTAATTAAAAATTAATAATATTATATATTTAAATAAACGATCTGATGGTCGAACTTTTAAACTCTTAAACAATCACTCCACCGGTTCAATGATTGGTCCGGTTCTCTTAACTTTGCTAATTTTAATTAGTTGGGATAAAACTTCAGAGTCTAGATATTATACATTTAAAAAAAAAATTGTTTTTATCAATAATATGATATGATGGTTTATGAGCAAGACTACTCACAAGTACTCAACAATAATCATTTCCACCCTGCGTTTATAAATGGATTTGAGAGATTTCTATATTTCAAAGCAAATTAAAAATAAAAAGCAAAATTACATGTATCATATGCATTTTTTATGATTTTCTACAAAATGATTAATAAAAAAACAAGAGAAGATAAATGATTTATTTTTTTTAAAGAATTCAAATACAATTGACTTCATATAAAGTTAGTAGTTTAAAATCATTAGGTAATAACTCATTCAAATAGGTCCAATTATCTAACCGCTAACTCAACATGTAAGTATTCACCTGAGATGTTATTCTTGCTTGGCCATTATGTTTTTGTTCTGTCCTTTCTCTCCTATGTTAAGCATAAAGTAACGCTGCAAAGGATTAACATTTTTATTTTGAACCAAGATTTGACAATCAAACTTCCATTGTTCATGAAGAACAGATTAGTCTCAAAGTCTCAAACGTGGAAGGTATAAACATAGAACTAACCATGTTCCAAAACAATTTACAAGGACACTAATAATACAAGGAATATGTAGGATTTAGGAAGCTCTAGTGATGAATACTTTGATGTTTGATGTTCAGTAACCTTCTTCAGCACCTTCTTCGTCTTCATTCTCTTCAGCTGCAACTTCTTCATAGTCCTTTTCGAGTGCAGCAAGATCCTCCCTGGCTTCAGAAAACTCACCTTCTTCCATTCCTTCACCAACATACCAGTGCACGAATGCACGCTTAGCATACATCAGATCAAATTTGTAGTCAATCCGACAGAAAACCTCAGCCACCGCCGTGTTGTTGCTTATCATACAAACTGCTCTCTGCACCTTTGCAAGATCACCTCCCGGTACAACCGTCGGAGGCTGGTAGTTGATTCCACACTTGAAACCAGTTGGACACCTGAAATATTACAACTAAGTAATCAAACTTGTTTTACAGTAGTATAATAAAAAGTTGTTAAATACTTATTTTTATACTCTAAACGGGTAGGTGGCCAATAACATTGAATCAGATAGGCTTGATACTATCTTAGAATTGAGATTAGATAGGTCTAACTTAATCCCAAAAGTTAATTCATGAGGTAAAGGATGTCTCACACTTATAAATTTTCAAAAGACCATATTCTTGATAGACGTGAGACTTGTAATACCATTAATTGATTATTGGCTGATTTTTAATGTAAAGCTAACATGATTGTTCATTTTCACATAATTTTTTTATCTCGGAGTTCAATGAGAACAGAGCAAGAATGATAGATAAGCCTCAAACTTCCATCTCAATCATTATCACCTCCTACTATTTGGAAACAGATCAAGATTCAAGATTCAATAAAGCAGTGTTAAGGTTTAACAATAGGTCTAAAGTAAGCATCTTTAGTTAATTACCTCATGAATAACGTGTCTTCTCTATAAGCGAAGAAGAGAATAACTAACTAACTAACTAACTAATTACCAGTCAACAAACTGAATTGTTCGCTTTGTCTTGATATTCGAAACGGCCGCATTCACATCTTTAGGCACAACGTCTCCACGATACATGAGGCAACAAGCCATGTACTTGCCATGTCTGGGATCACACTTAGCCATCATATTTGACGGCTCGAAAACAGCACTGGTGATCTCAGGAACAGATAGCTGCTCATGGAAGGCCTTAGAAGCCGAAATGACGGGTGCATAAGATGAGAGCATGAAATGGATTCTAGGATAAGGCACCAGGTTAGTTTGGAACTCCGTAACGTCCACATTGATGGCGCCGTCGAATCTCAAGGAAGTGGTTAAGGATGAGATGATTTGGGAGATGAGACGGTTCAAGTTGGTGTATGTTGGCCTTTCAATGTCTAATGATCTTCTGCAGATGTCATATATTGCTTCATTGTCCAAAAGCACAACCACATCTGTGTGTTCAAGAAGGGAGTGAGTTGAAAGGACACTGTTGTAAGGTTCAACAACTGATGTAGATACCTGCAATTCAATGCAATCCATAAAACTTTGAGAGCAATGGTTCAATTTTTTACTTGAAATTATGAGCTTATTTAATTTTAGTTTCCTAAAAATACTAAAAGATATCAATTTAGTCTCTCACGTTATATTAAGTGACATATCAACCGAACACTTGGCATGGCATGTGGAATTGATGGATGATGTAAACTTTCAAGATAAAAAATAAAAATACTATTTGCATACCAAAATTCAGCCATCAAATCAGCCATCGAGTATTTGTGTATGAATACATGTATTGTTTAAGTAATTTTCAATGTGTATTTTGTATTTCAATATATATTTTAGAATCTACTAAGTATCTTACTAGTTAAGTTTCCTTTGTGACAATGTTACATCATATCTTAGAACACTCTATAGAAATCAAATTGGGATGATCCTACTACACACCACTAATTTGCCAATTCCCCATTGTACTTTGATTTAGCATTCTTACAATGATTTAAACAAAAATACCTGAGGAGAAGGGTAGATAGTGAATCCAAGTTTAGACTTCTTCCCATAATCCACAGACAATCGTTCCAAAAGCAAGGATCCAAGACCAGAGCCAGTTCCACCACCAACAGCATTGAAAACCAAGAATCCTTGCAAGCCAGTGCAATTATCAGCCAACTTTCTAACGCGATCGAGGCACAGCTCGATGATCTCTCTTCCAACTGCACCATAGATACACAACACAAGATTGAAACAAAAGTATCCAATTCTTTAGCTTTAGTCCTCTGCATCAGAAAATTGACATACCAGTGTAATGTCCTCTGGCAAAATTGTTAGCAGCATCTTCCTTGCCGGATATTAATTGCTCAGGGTGGAATAGTTGTCTGTAATGACCAGTTCTTACTTCATCAATCACACTAGGCTCTAGATCAACGAATATGGCTCTTGGTACATGCTTTCCTGATCCCGTCTCGCTGAAGAACGTGTTAAAAGCATCCGTGGCAACACCCAGGGAGGTATCACTGCAAGCAGATTATCAATTCAAACATGAAAGCATGTTATTGATGATGAAAAGTTATTAGAAGGAGAGCAGAGAAATAACCTTGGCATCATGCCATCGGGTTGAATTTGATGCTCAAGGCAATAGAGCTCCCAACATGAGTTCCCAACCTGAATTCCAGCTTGTCCAATATGAATACTTATTACCTCTCTCATCTTCTTTCTGGTTTCTACAAGAAGAGAGAGCAGAGTAGAGAGGAGAGTAGACTCTCTTGATGTTATTTTAATTGATGATTATTTGATTGATCTTTTACAAGTTCACAAAGAAAACAGAATGATTCAAGTTTGAACGGAAAGCAAGAAAGCCACATGTCAAAAACATCAACGTACGATGCAGTTCGTTTGCCTTTGATTTTTAGTAACATTTGGAATGGTAACATGCAATCATGCATATTAGTAGGGTTGAAACTTGAAATGCAAGGGACCCACTTCTCATAGTCATCTCTCATTTCTTTCTTGCAATTCATGACTCGTTTTCGCTCCTTTGGGACTTGTCACATAGCAATACAGCTGTTCAACTCAACTGTCTTTATCTTCTCTTATCTTCCACAACTTTATCTATCTCTAATTCTCTATAATTACCACTTCTCTCTAAGATATTTTCTTTGTATAATCAATGCATATGCAGGATAGCGTATAAGAAAATTGAATTACCAAGAATCCAAGATATAAATTCTTATGCTTATGCTTGGAAAGAATTGTACTTACAAATTACAAATAAGTAGTTATAGGAATTTATTTTACGACAATACTATATATCATTGTACACGAAGTAGATTAATTTTTTATCTTAAATGTGGCATTTTCGTTACTTACAACAAGATGGTACAGTAACCCTCCGACATAAAAAATAACAACAAATCAATGATAACAAAATCTAATATTGTCTGACAGTGGAAAGTTTCCCTTCTTGTTTTGCCCAAGTTCCTTTTGTTACGACTTACGAGATCAAACACTTTTTTTATGTTTCCTTTCACGGAAACCGGGAGCCGGAAGGTTCATCTATACTCAATTCTCTTTTTCACTTCCACTGTTTCCTTTCCTCACCAACTACATCAGTCATCATGGGTGGGTAATATTTCTTTTAATAAGGATAGGTTTTTCCATGACCAAAAAAAAGGGATAGGTTTTTATATTCGCTATTGTGTATATTTTTTTATTTTTAATATCAAAATTAATTGTTAAAAAATATATAAAAATAATACAAATATCATTTGTCAGACTCTTTCATGATTTAGAATAAGAAATTTTTGGTTTTAAGGCAATCAAAGAATTTAGTTGACCACCTTAGTTTTTAACTAATAAACTCTATTATTGAATTAGTTTTTTAAAATTTTACTTCTTTTGATAAATTAGTTTTCACGTCAAATTCTATTAATCGTTATTTTAAATACATGAAGATAATTGTTAGGAAGCCATCAATTTTTATCGTACCAAGTACCAACACTTTGAGCCAATTCCTTATTTTAATTTTATTATTAGATAAGTCTAATCTCTATCTTAAATTGAGATGTTTTCATAAGTAGGATTACATAAGATTGGGAACATTTTTCTCCCCTTGAGAGTGATTTTATATAAAATGCCATCCATAATATCATACTAATAGTTTTGAGGACACTTGTTTTTCAGAGTATCACTCAGATAAAAAAATCAAAATGCACCGAAAAGGCAATGCTTCAGCTTCAGATGAAATAGCGCTGCAAGCACACACCGTGAAGGCGGAAGCATGAGAGGAAAAGTTTATTCGCAACAACAGACTGCTATACACTACAGAAACTAGGGATGAAACCTACAACTAAAAGCAGTCGCAATGTTGTTGCCGTTCTCTTGAATTCAGAAGGCAGAAACCAGCCCCACCATAACCATTAGAATTTAGCCTTATGTCACGTATCCCCCAACCGAGTGACAGCTGCGCCAGTATATAAGAGCTTCTGTATCAGCAGCGTTCACAAGAAACGTATCTCTAGCCTCTCAACCAGGTGTTTCTGTAAGAGGAATTGTCACGCAGAGAGGCGTCGTGGGGCTTATACTCCATAACATATCCATGGGGAAGCTTTAGATGACGCTTGATTGAATCTCTCAGACCCATTATAGCCTGGGATGAGAAATCCAGGAACATTGAATAATGAATTAGAGAGAAGCACGTATGATAGCAAAACTGGAAGTATGAATGTAAATGTGTGCATACACCAAAAAAATATGCCAACCTGATTATCAGAAGCATTGCGATTCCAGACACTCACTATGTCTTCGTTGAAACGAATGCTTAGTACTGCACCACAGATGTCATCTCCATAATCTAGTTGGTCACCCACTAAGGCAAGAACCTGCACTCAAGGGATTCTAACAAACTTTAGCTTCACCAATTACAGAAGGCAATCTTTAGCTAATAGATATATAGATCCTGTAACAATATTCACTCAGCAGAAGAGCCTCAAATCAGCCTTTATATACAAAAGTACAAAGGAATATAGATGACAGATAGAACAGTAGATGGTAGAACATTTACCATAATAAGCTCAGCAAAATGTTCCATTCAGAGAAATACAAAGCATCCCATTTATTAGATTGACATTACATTGTTTTTAGTTCAGTCACAATATTTGCCATTATCCACCTAAGCATTTAACACCATCTTGTATAGATGTATCAGATGGGTTTATAATGAACTATTGCCCATTAGTAAAGTGAAGAAAGCGCCTAGCCACCGAATACATATTAGTAAAGTGATTTAAATGTGAAACAGGGTACACAGGAAGCGGGTAATAGAGAACATCAATTAAGAATCTGCTCACTTCTAGACCAAATTAAAACTTTCATAACATTGAGCTATAATGGTCCTACTTGGTGGTGGAAGAAGACATCATTTAAAATAACTAGGGTGTTTGCAAGTTAAATTAATCCTTCCAGACACATGGAACTTGATTATTCATCTTGTAGCAATTTATTAAATCATCTACAAGAAAACACACTTAAGGAAACAGTTTGGACTTTGGACTCATTCATCCTGACTTCTAAAACACTTTTCTACTCCAAGTTTCATCAGAGTTCTGTTATGTTGAAATCCTATCAACATGTAACGAAGGCAACTATAACTATGAAAGTGACTGGGAACACATAAATGAAGATTTACAAACAAAAACAACAAACGCAAGAATATCGAATTCTTTTAAAAAATACAAAATCAAAAAATAAACATCCAATGTAAAGATGACAATTCGATTATCAACATTTAGCTAACCACAGTTATTATCAACAAATTAAACTATTGAATGCAGTTATCCATACAACAAGGAGAAAACTTAGTTATAAACATTGTCAAGGCATACGCTCTGTCAGTGCCAGTCACACACAAACCAAAAATAAAATATGGCCAATACATTTCCTCAGAAGTAAAAGAGGTTTTACATACCAGGTCTTCCCAAAAACGGCCCGAGACAACCTTATTGAATCGAATAATCCACTTACCACCATTGCAGTTAGCAGAATCCTAAAAGAAGAAACAAGACATATGAGCTGTGTTAATCCAATCGAAAAATCTAAATAGAATGTTAAACAAATTAAAAGGGTACCTCCCACAAAGGGCGGATTCCTTCCTTAAAAAGGTGCAAATCAGTGGGAACTGGCAAGGCAGAAGGGCGAGATAGATGGCAATAGCACACCCAAAATCCTTCAACCTATTCAAGCATAATAACGTGAATAACATAATAGTAATAACAATAATAATCATAAAAAGGATTTAATTTTGGAACCGCATCACAACATCAGTATCATGCAACAGTATCCTTTTACAAAGCTCTTACAAAGCAAAACTCATTACAAAAATTCATATTTGATTTTCAAGCATAGTGTATAATCAGATACAAGGAAGATGGAAATCCTTACAGTACTGAAATGGACAATCTTCTTGATGCTGTCTTCGTACGAATCTGAGGTGTGGTTTCGAACTCCGGGTGTTCTACGAGTGTACCACAGTACGAATTTGTTCTGGTTCATGGAAATTGGGAATTCAATCAGCAACGCAAATCAAAGTAAACAGATGAATGGAAATGTGAAAGTGGATGAGTAGAAGAAGATAAAGGAACCTTGAGCGGGTGAAGAGCAGCATTGGCGGTGTTGGTAGTATCCAATTCCTTCTTCTCCATTCCCAAATTCGGAAACCCTAGGTTTCGCTGTTTCGTTGGGGTTTGTGTTTACGATTAGATGTTGGGAACGAAGGTTCAAGACACAAGAGAGCACAAATGCACAAGAGGGACGCGCTTCCACTACCACTGCGCTATTGAAAGTTGAAATCCGTGGATCCACATTCCACTGGCTATATAAATATCTAAATTTAAATATTTATTTATTTTATATTTTTTGTTGACTATTTATTTTATATAAACATATTTCCAAAATTAATCAGTTAATTTTTTAAAAAAAAACGTTACTAAGAATAATTCAATAATTTTATTCGAACAAGTGTGATGCTCACATTCTCCTTTACATTTTATTAAAATTAATTGTCATGGTAGTTTAATGTCCAATAATTTTAGATGAACAAATAGTTTTGCAAACCAAGTGACTAACCAAGCAATTCACTCATGCGCTTCTTGCTCTTATTATATCGTCTTCTTTCGTTTCACGCTAATTTCATATTTTTATTTTCATTCGTTCTTCTTCTTAGCTTTGTTCTTCGTCTTCTTCTGATTTCATCGTCTTCTTCTTCTCTGCAACCTTCTTCTTTTACATCGTGTTTTCGCGTTGTTTATAGCAGCAAGAACAACAATGACAAGAATATAACACAAAGAAAAAGAAGAAGAAGAAGATGATGATGATGATGACGATGATGATGATGATGCTTTTATTTCGGCGCATTATACCTTTATATTTTTGTGCACTTTTGAGTTTACATGATTTCCTTAGTTTGGTTGTGCTTTTTATTTTTTCGATGCACTTTTGCCTTTTATTTTAGTGCATTATACCTTTATATTTCGGTGCAGATTTGAGTTTACATGATTTACTTAGTTTGGTTGTGCTTTTCATTTTTCGGTGTACTTTTGCCTTTTATTTTAGTGCAATTTTGAGTTTATATGATTTTCTTAGTTTGGTTGTGTTTTTCATTTTTCCGGTGCACTTTTGCTTTCTATTTCGGTGCAGTATACCTTTATAGTTTGGTGCAATACATCAAAGAAGAAGAACAACAACAACAAAAATAACAATAACATCAACAACAATAATGACATGATAGTTGAAATAGGGTTTCTCTTGTCCCCTAGTGCTCTGCTAGGGTTTTTTCTTGTGCCCTATTAGGGTTTCTTTTGTGCCCTAATAGGGTTCTTCTAGTGCTTTGATGTGTCCTACTACGATTTTAATGTGTTATTTTGAGTTTTGATGTGCTCTGATAGGGTTTTGAGAAATAATCCTTATTTCCTTATCCTTTTCATGTGTCACACAATACAATTCAACTATCATGGCCAATTTGTCTGCTATAACAGTGAAGATTATTAATCCTAATGTGAGGGAGGAAGAAACTTTCATAGTTTTGGATGCATCTAAGATCAAAAGACGAGCTAGTCTGATTGCTACGATTCTCTGGAAGTTTTAGAACCATCACAATCTTCGAATATTTGAAGGCGTTGCTGGTACCTCAGATCTGGTTCTTCAATCGGCTATGAATTTATGTATTCTCCTTAATTTTACTTTTCATTTATGTATTCTCTTTTCTTTAGTAATTTACATTATGATATTTTGATTACGTGGAGTTCCCACTTTCTTTGTTACTTTTTGGTTGTCCAAGTTGGACACATCCTCTCATGTATTCATTTTATTATTCTAATGGAATGAAATACAACTGCCTTTGATAATAAAAAAAATAATAAAAAAAAATCAACAACAACAATAGCAACAACATCAACAACAATGACAGCAGCAGCAACAACAACAAAAACAACAGCAACAACAACAAATACGAAGAAGAAAAATGTGCAGACATGAAAGAAGAAGAAAAAGGCGAAGAAAAAGAAGTTGCAGACATAGAAGAAGAAGAAGAAGAAGAAGAAGAAGAAGAAGAAGAAGAAGAAGAAGAAGATGATGATGATGATGACAGAGGAGGAAGAAGAAGACGACAACGAAGGAGGAGGAGAAGGAGTTGGTGAACAACGCGTGTATCACGCTCTTTTTGGTTGAGAGTGGTGTTGTTGTTGCAAGTTTACTTGGTTAACTACTTGTTGGTAAAAACACTTGTTCTTTTTTGGTTACTGGAAGAAAAAACATGCAAGAAACAACAAGCTAAGTAGCTAAATCCTGCTGAATAACAATGAGAAGGTCATTAGAAGGAGAGGGTCACTCCCTAAAAGCTAGCTGGGACTGGGAAGAGCAGCGTGTTTCACCATTAAATCAACATCGTTATTCATAATCCTCTTAATAAGTTTGATCTGCAAAGACTACGGCCAAAGTTCCACATCTTTAATTTGGGACACTAAATCCCTATGATCCATGGCAAAAGACAAATAAAGATTAACAAGTTGAAAGCATTCAAGCTATTTGTTTCACAAACAATCCGATGGAAACCAAAATTTCAAGCAAGAGTTAGGCCTTTTCATATGGAAAAAAGCTCACAACGCAGAATGTTGTTCTCCTGGAGACTCCTTGAGCAACCACCAATCCAATTACCACAGGCATCCCTTAGAATGCAGTCAAAACCGGCAAGATGATCATGAGACATTAATGAATAGTTCTATTTACACAACAAAATCAGCCACCAAAATTAATCACTAGTGTATAATACATATTAAAATATAAAATGCATACTAATAATATATTAAATTACACATATATTTTATATTTAATATGTATTATACGCTAGTGAATAATTGGCTAATTTTGATTACACATAACATAACCCTAATTAAATACATAATTTTCCTTCACAAAGATTCGCCCCCTAATTGAAATCTTACGTGTCTGTTAGGATGATTAGAATATAAACATCCTTCTCACAAAAAAAGAAATATACAAACATCCTCTTTTTGTTTGTTGTCAAAATTTTACTTGTACTTGTTCTATTTTATCTATTAATTTTAGAGTTTAATTGTACTTATTGTCAAAATTTTAATTGTACATATGTGTAATGTCAAAATATTCTATACAAATCTACAATCGCATTCATTTTTTTAATGATATAGCGATATATAATTAATGATAATGTTATATGTACCATTTGATGTTAAAAATAATGTATACGGAGGTATAAAGTAATACATGTAAATTAATTCTATAATTAAATATACGTGTATTATGTAATTAAATACATATCTAAAATATTTAAACCAAGAATGTATTGAAATTAAATTCTTAACTTTATTATAAGGTTAAATTATTATATTGGTCCTTACAGTTTTATCAAATTTTTAATTAAATTTTTTTTTTTTCCTTTTAATTAGATCTTGATATCCTATAAAAGTTTTCAATTGGATCCCCTTAACAAAAATAGTTAAAAAATATTAGTGGACACTATATTAACTAAAATAACATGTGGCACAAAACAGTTGTTCTTGCAATTACATAAAAGAAAAGATACAATAACACAAATCTCAAAATAAATCCAGACAAATAAAAATCAACATATACGCTAGAGAAAAAGAAAGAAAGGAAATGGAGAAAAACTTCACTTTGAAAGGAACCGTCTCATGAACAATTCATGGCTTGAAACCATTCTGCTTTCAGGCTCGCAAACAAATTCAAATTCCTCAAAGAGTGAAGAGAAATGGCATACCAAAAAAATGTGCAAAAACTTATATGGCGGGCTGATATATTATTATTTGGTGCTGCTTCCTTTTAATAATCGTCACTTTGTTATGAAATATGGATGTGCCATTGTTGATATTACTAGACCACATGAACAACTCATGAGGGACGGCTGGATGTCCACTACTATGACCGGATGTCCACTACTATTTTTTTTTTGATAGTCCATGGCCCTCAACACAAGGAGGGAGTCAATTACAGAGTTCCATCAAAGCAAACAAATACAAAAAATAAAAATAAACCAGTTAAACAAAATAGAAAATACAAAACAGAGAAATACAGATTCAGCCATCATAAGACTATCTCAACGCCCCCATCAAACCAAGCAACACCCAGAATCTATCCCTTGAACTTGTCCATTTTCCATCTGAGCACAGATTGTGAGACCTCCCTGATCATGAAGTCTAACTCAATATTACCACCATTAAATATAATACCATTCCTCGTTTTCCAAATATGCCACACAACAGCAAAAAATACCATGATCCAAGCCTCTTTATCATCTCTCCTAACTCTTGTATCAATCCAGCAATCAAAACAACCTCTGGTACTTTCCGGCCACACCCAATCCAATTTCCACGCCTTAAGAGCCGTACCCCAAATCTTCCATGCCGTAGTACAATGGAAAAACAAATGCGTAGCAGATTCAAGTTCTTTTCTACACATAACACACCCAATATCCAAACCTGAAATAACTCCACATCTATGTAATCTATCTCTAGTATTCAATTTTTCCAACAACACAAATCACATAAATAGCTCAACTCTCGGTGGGACAAGACCTTTCCATAAAGACTTGGTAAAACTAAACATGCTCGGATCCACCCCCATAGAATTATTTTTATAAACCACAAGTGCAAAAGATTTTACAGAAAACATACCGTTAGTATCATGTTTCCACAACAAGCTATCCGCCTCATCTCTGCAGAGACCAGCCTTTGACAAAGAGGCCATTAATGTTGTCACATCAGTTTCCTCCCACTCCCTCAAAGGCCTCCTCCATGACAAACTCCACCTCCAAGTCAAACCATCCCAAACCCCGCATTCATTGATGTAACACTCCTTATCTGTTGCTGCCCTATACAGACGCGGGAATCTCTCCAAGAGCTTACCCTCCTTTAGCCACAAATCTGACCAGAACTTAGTATTAGCTCCATCCCCTAATTGAATCCACCGTCCATCCAAGAACATAGCCGCCATTTGAGTCTCTTTCAGTCCTCCAATAGAAGCCCATACCCCTCCTGTGTTCCTAATATTCTAATTTTGTAGGCAAATCCCACTATTTAATCTATTGCACGAGGACACCACCTTCTTCCACAACGAACATTCTTCCTTGTTGAATCTCCACCACCATTTGAACAATAACGCCATATTCTTTATGGTAATATTATCCCCCACTCCTAACCCTCCAAGCTTCTTCGGTTTTTGAATTTCAGACCATTTAACTGTTGCCATGCCTCTTGATCCATCTCCCTTACCCCAGAAGAACCTGCTCTAAAGAGATA
The DNA here is from genome assembly GCA_036250425.1 of Stylosanthes scabra. Classification (NCBI taxonomy): domain Eukaryota; kingdom Viridiplantae; phylum Streptophyta; class Magnoliopsida; order Fabales; family Fabaceae; genus Stylosanthes; species Stylosanthes scabra. The sequence goes on from JASCZI010000088.1 coordinate 18,298, forward strand.
TAATTTTCGTCGCCACTGCTTTTGGCATCTTAAACAGGCTCAAGTAGTACATTGGCAAATTGTTAAGAATTTATTTCATTAAAACCAGCTTACCCGCTTTTGACAAAAACCTCCCTTTCCAACCTTTCAGTCTTTCTTCTACTTTCTTAATAACTGGTCTCCATGTAGCCACTCTCTTCGGGTTAGCCCCTAGTTGAATACCGAGGTATCGGATCGGAAGCTCGCCTCTTGTACATTTTAAGATCCTGCAAGCCCTCTCAGTTTCCTCTTCATTGCAATTCAGTCTAATTAGAGTGGACTTTTCGTAGTTAATCTTCAGACCTGTCATCATCTCAAATCCCACCAAGAGTCACTTGTAATTTTCAATAGAACTAAAATTACACGGGCAGAACAATATAGTATCATCCGCAAACTGAAGATGGGATATACTAACATTATCAAACCCCACCGTCAACGGTTTCGAACGATCCATCTCACACAGCCTGTGGATCATTCTATTCAGAACATCGCCAACTAAAACAAATAAGAACGATGAAAGAGGGTCACCTTGGCGAAGACCTCGCTGTAGTTGGAAGGGTCGTGTAGCAACCCCATTCACCAGAACTGACATAGATGCTGTGAAAATACAAGTCTTGATCCAAGTTCTCCACTTCAATCCAAACCCCATAGCTTCAAGAACCCTATCCACAAACGACCATCTCACTCTATCATATGCTTTTTGAAAGTCTAACTTTATGATCTAAGCTGGTAGTTTCCTCCTCTTCACCCAATGAATGACTTCACAAGCAATGAGTGCGCCATCTAAAATTTTCCTTCCTCCAACGAACGCAGCCTGTTCTTCGCCTACAAGGTTGGGCATAAATGGTTGTAATCTCCTTAAAAAGAATCTTAGAAATAACCTTGTAGACACATCCAACCATACTTATCGGTCTATAGTCCCTTATATCATCAATTCCTCCTTCTTTGAGCGCTAGTGCAACCCAAGTGAGATTTGCCTCCTTGGGCAAATTCCCATTATCAAAGAAATCCTTCACCATCTCGCAAAAATCCCCACCAATCACATCCCACAAAACGCCCTAATGCTCTTGAAGTTAAAGCCATCAGGACCTCGCACTCGTGATGGCTCACAATCCCATACTGCTTGTCTATCTCTTCTTTTGTTAACTTCTTCTCCAACTAATCTGCATCCTCCTTGTTGATTTTCCTCACTAGTGAATGATCAAACCCAATTTTTAAGTGCTGCTCTTCCGTGTATAGTCTTTGAAAGAAGCCCCTAATCTCACTTTTTATCCTCGGTTCTTTAAAGCATCTCCCATTAATTCTAATCACATCCATTTGACTTTTTGCCCTCCGAGCCTTGGTAATTCCATGAAAGAATCGTGTATTTTTGTTCATCTCCTTGGCAAACTTCGAACGAGTAACGTGGATGAATACTAATAAACTTCACTTTATTAGCTGTTGGCATATCTCCATAGCTTCACTTTATTAGCTGTTCATCCCAACAATATGTTGTGACTAGCAGGTGTAATAATGATGCATGTGTACCATGAATATTTTATTACTATATTACTTGTGTACTTCAACTATATATATGTGTATGACACACGAAAAAAATCACAAGAAGTTCTCTCCTTGTTAGAAGCTCATAGCATATCATACATTACTACTTCTATTTATCTATTATTATTATTATTTTACAACAACTTTCACTTCTTGTTGTCATCATATTGTAATAACGAGCAAAATAACTTATAGTGTGTTTGGTTTAGTATTTAGAGCATCAAATATATCTTTAATTTTTTTAAAAGTTGTACCTTTTTATTTGGTTATTTTTTTTTTTACTAAACGTAAACATTATTCTATACTCTAACTTACCTTTACTGAAAGCTAAAAATTCTAGCTTTCACGTTTAGTTTTTCACGTTTGACTATAAATTAAAAAAATTATTTTTTATCTACCAATTATATCATTTATCATCCCTTAAAAAAAATTTATACTTTATATTTATTATTTTTTTTTCAACTATTGTACATTTTTATAATTTTGATTCTTATATATTATATTTAGTATTGTTATCTTTTTAGAATATGATTTATTGATGATGGAATAAATTAAAATAAATAAACCATAAATAATAATAATAATAATAGTTGAAAATTATACCATACTAAAAAAAGTATTAAAGGTACTAAAAAATATATTATAAAAAAAATACTGAAAAAATATAAAAAAATTAAACATACTTAACATAATAATATAATTTATGGGAAGAAGACATATGATATTTGAGCTACAGCTCATTGCCGAAACCTTCTTATTAAAGGGTTTCTACCCCTCCAGAGGAACTTGCTCATGCTGTGGAAGATCACCTTTGAGGCAGAAGAGAGTGCAAAAATCACCTTTGAGGCAGAAGAGAGTTGCACTGTTTACCCTGACAAGTGATGAGTTGCACTTTTCTCGTGATTTGTTGCTGACTATTGATGAGTTGCACTGTTCTCATGATTTGTTGCCATTATTGTATATTATATTTAGCATTGTTATTAAAAGAAATAAATCGTAAATAATAATAATAGTTAAAATTATACTGTATTAAAAAGGTACTAAAAAATATATAATAAAAAATATAAAAAAATTAAACATACTTAACATAATAATATTATAATTTAATCTCATGTTCTTTATAGTAATTATCTATAAAAAATGGATTTTATCTACTATTATGCAAATAAAATTTATTTTATCAAAATCAATTTTGACGTAAGATTGCCAAACATAAATTATATCGACACAAACTCACTTCTACTCATAATTAATTCTGCAAAGTTCAATTTACTTAAACCTCAATTTAAGAAACGCTAATCCAAACACACATTTAGATTCTAGGGTTATGTCTTATAGTTTTCAAAACTTCAACTAGTGAGGTAATGATTATAGAATTTAGGAAGCTTCTAGCGTGAGGAAAGTATTTTAAGGTCCTCTAAGGACCAGGATGGAAAGAAAAATTTTAAAAATTGTGGGGTGGTTATTGAATTTTTTAAAAGTTGTGTATATGTGTATTTTATCCTGAAAAATTCATCCAATTGCTGGAATCTCCATTCAGGACTCAAATTCACTAAAGTTACATTTTTTTTTTTATCACAAGTTCCAATCATACCATGAACACCAACCAAAATAACAGTAATATCATAAAAAAATTCCTCTTTCTTTCATGATTTGTGGCTTGCCATGGTGAATTTTTTATTGGTAATTGGGTCGTAGAAGTAGTTGTTTATGATGATGCCGTGATAGGGAAGATAAAGGCAGCTGACAATGTAGTAGTGATTGGGATGGTTAGAGATGATGGGAATAGTGGGACCAAGTCACGGAGGTGGAGGCGGAGGTGCCGTTGGGGATTAGGTGGTGTCGTGGTGGATATGGTGGGCTTGTGGAGTTTTTTAAAAGGGCAGAATATGGAGGTGGTGGTGGAGTGGCAGATGACAGACAGAAGCGAAGGTGAGTGAGTCGAGAATGGAGATGCAAGTGATCCTTAGGAGGGAGGTAAAGATTAGAGTGGTGGAATTGTGGAAGGTTAGTGTTAAATGAGGAAGGGTCACATTCAAGATATAAAAAGTATTGTATCAAATGTTGAATATGAAAAATTTCATATAAATTGCTTTTCAGTCAATCAAATGAAATATTCTCATCAGGTCCTTTAAGGATCATGTTTTACTTTCCCCACCATAGCTAATTCCTAGAATTTATATTGTCCTAGAGTATTTCAAGCACTTTACGCGGAGTGTTAAATCAATATGTATATTTATTTTAAATTTTTCTATGATATTATTTAAAAAAATAAAATATTTAAGGTCAGTAATAGATTTGTTATTTCTTGTTTTCTACATTCTCCTTTTACAAAATTTAAATTTAAAGAATGTTTTTCTTTGTGAATTAACTAATTTATACTTGATAAAAAAAAATAGTTATGCACTTATTAAGTTTTATAAAAATACAAAATTTTTTAATTAATAGCAAAATTTTCTTTATTTTTTATTTTCCTTTCATTTTGAAAATATAATATTTCAATTTTATATTTAAAATCCAAAAAACTTTTTTTAGTAAAATTTATTTTAATTTTTTATAATTTTTTTGTAAATCTAATGATTAAAAATTTTATTTAAAATTAATAAATTTAATTTTTATTCCAAAATATTATTTTATTTTTTATATTATACTCCATTTAATGTTATATTCATGGAATATGGAATGCGCCGAAAGAAAAAGAAAATATAAAAATTAAACTAAAAGAAAAAGAAAATATAAAAATCAATTAGAGTGAGAGTGAGTGGGGTCAGACGATTAACGACATTGTTTCTTCACTATTGCAAAACTGAAAGCCGCGCCCACAGTTTGGTTACTCACTTGCTTACACGAAATTAAATTTTAAATAAAACCAAAAAAAAAAAAGAAGCGTGGAATCCACGCGACATCTGCAAGCTCTATATATTGCTTGCAGCCCAGTAACTACACGAATACACATACATACATACGCACGATGCAGTCTCTCCAACAGAAAGCGGCAGAATGGAGCGGCGTTGCCACTGAAGACGCTTTCGCCATCGACGAAACCAATCTCTTTCAGAAACTCGGCCTTCAAACTTTCATTAACCTCTCCACCAATTTCTACACCAGGTACGCTACTTCCTTACTTACTCCTCCTCGTCGCTTCTTCTTTCTTTGATTTCAAATGTAATGTTGCTTTTCACTTGGGACGACGCAGGGTTTATGATGACGAGGAGGAATGGTTTCGTTCAATCTTCGCCAATTCCAACAAACAAGACGCTATTCAAAACCAATACGAGTTCTTCGTCCAAAGAATGGGAGGTCCTCCTCTCTTTTCTCAGAGAAGAGGTACTGTTCTTTCAATTTGTTTCTCATGAAATTATCTACCAGCACATGTGTGATTATGTCATATATAGTTTCAAGTAATCTTGTATGTGATGATTTCTGCGGAGTGAAGGAATTTGTAGTGAAACACTTGGATAGATCCCTAATTTTAAAATTCAGTGCTATAAAGATTATGAACATATTTGTACTTTTATCTCATTCTTTAACAACGATGCTGTCATGCAGTACACAGAAATCAGCAACTAAATTTACTATAAATATATGTATTTTTTTATCAACCGAAAATGCTATTTGCATACCAAAATTCAGCTATATTTGTGTATGTATACATGTATTGTTTAAGTCATTTTCAAGGTGTATTTTATATTTTCGAGTAATTTGTATTTTAGTGTGTATTCCTGATAAATGGTTAGTTAGTTTAGTAGTGGCTGATTTTTTGCGAGCACCTCAATCAAATATCATGTTTTTATCATGTTAAGCACTTAAGTTCCCCTCTCTCTCACTCTCCCTCTGGAGTGGAACTAACTACTGTATAAGCTTCCTTCTTGATGTATTGACAGGGCATCCTGCTCTAATTGGTCGACATCGACCATTTCCGGTCACGCACCGAGCTGCAGAGAGGTGGTTGCATCACATGCAACAAGCATTGGACGCTACTACAGACATAGATGATGACTCAAAGATAAAGATGATGAACTTTTTCAGGTTTATTTTCTGTCACACAGTGCACCTTCAAGCATACATACAGACATATACACTGCACACAATTGTTGAGATCCTATTTACCCATAATGTAACATCAAAGATATATACCTTATTTTCTTTTCCTTTTTATTTTTCAGGCACACTGCATATTTTCTGGTTGCTGGAGATGAACTGAAGAATCAAAACCAGCAAGTGCCATGCAAGCATGCAGCGGGAAGATAACATTAACAATAACATCCGCCATAATCTTATTTTCATTGCATAATTAGAGATTAGCTAAGGAATCAAATCATACCAATACCAATGGTCATGCAAGCATGAACCTGGATCAGAAGGCAGAGAGGATCCATGTGGAAAGATTTAACATTTTTATCACAATAGAATATTCAAAAGAATGAAATGGTCATTCTTTAATTTCTGTAATAGTGTAATATATTTTTCGGTGCTCTATGTAATATCAATGATGTTACCAATAATAAGGATTCTCTCATTCTCTCTATTTCTTCTCTAGTCTAATCTATTATTGTTAGTTGTTAGGTTTCAAGGCATGGTATCACCATTAATGCTTGAGGTAAGACTTAACCTTGTAAAAGACTTAACAAGGCAAGAGGAAGGGTGAGTTTCATAAAGCTTTTACTTTTCAAAAGTAGGTTATAAAAGTTGTTTTTAAAAGATAGTTTTTTAAAAGTTTTTTAAAAGTTGTAGCATGTGTATTTGGTAAAATCAAATAAAATTAATTTTTTAATAAGCAAAAGCAACAACAATTGTCTTTGGTAAAATGACTTTAAAAATTTAAAATGACCACAATAGATATAAATGTAATAATAAATGTAAATATTTATTATTAAATAGAGTTATATTAGACTTTTTAATTTTGATAACCACAAGCCATCTTTGAAAAGCTCCTCCTTAGGTGCTTTCAAAAAACTCCGGTCTTTTAAAAGCTACAACCACGCCGTCTTTTTGGTTTACCACACACAAAAAGATGTGCTTATACTTTCAAAAAGCACAAATACCCCTCCGAAAAGTTTTACCAAACCCAGCCTAGAGTTATGAATAACTATATTACTGGATATCTCAAGAAGACATTATTGTCACGTTGATCTGTGCAGTATCATGTATGATCCATTTAGTTGGATTTAAGTAGAATATTTAAGTCTTAGAATGCTATATGAACTGCAGTGTTATCTGATCTTTCAATTTAAAAAAGAATTAGTTTTTGTTTGAAATTTCCGTTGATTATCAAAGTAAAGTGTATAAAAGTGAATACCATACTCTAAAAGATAGGCATTATCACCAAAAAAAAAATTTTGGACACTTGATATGCATAAAGGAGAATTCTAGAGAGTAGAGAATGCTGTCTTCAGTGGGGGAAAAAACAATGAGAAGTTGGCCAACATTAACTCAAATGCTAGGCAAATCCAAGGGAAAAATTCTAACGACCTAACATTTCTCAATTGGTAATACACTAGTTCTAATCATATCCTTATTGAAACAGAGGACAAATAATAAAATTCCTCATACAAAATTCCCCATTCCCAAACACGGACCCAATAAGAAAAAGAAAAATACCAGTCTCATTCTTCATTTTGTAACAAAGGAAGATTCAGCTCTAAATAAAGTCAAGGGTGCTCAAGGAAAGGATGTGAAATTCTTCCTTCGCATAAACCACAGGAACCAAATTACAACACTTTTTCCACATCACATGCTACCAGCTAAAAGGAGAAGAGGAGACCATACACTCATTGCCAAGAACTGTTTTGATCTCATCAGGGCACAATGCTGGTGCGGTGTGAATTTTGAGGACACAAGAAAAGGCTCAGAGTCCTGCGACGACTGCTGGTTACAACACTTGAGGCCCAAAGGTAACTGTCCAGATTGCATGTAGGAACAATTGCGGTACGATTCATATGATAAGTACTTGGGGCACATGAGAAGAGGATCAACAACCTGTGGAAATAATTATTGACCATATTAGGCTCATAGGTCCTTGATAAGTAAACATGCTTCTCTACTCGAGAACATAACCAATATTTATATCAGCAACTAAGTCAACCAAATATGAAGCTGGCCCAAAACTTGAGCACGACAGTAAAAATTGCCAATGGCTCCACCAGTCAAGTTGATAAAACCCTAAACCCATAATATTTAGCAGTGCTTATTCTCTACTTCTAATTCAAAGCATAAGATAGCAATGAACATTAGCAATAAGTTTACATTGAATACTACTAAAACACACACTAGTGTCTTGTACCAGCTAGCATAGACGAATGAGCTTAGTAGAAGTATTGGCTAAATCTAAGGGTGCAGAATAAAAAAAGCAATGACAGAATACAAAAATGTCGGTAAGCCCTGCGGTGTCAAATCACAAAGGCATAGGTAATCTCAAAAGGGACTTTGTTGTGTTCCAACTGATACATAAATGTGCCTCCTAGCATCATGTAAATATAGTCCTCAGGTCTTAACCATGAAAGACTCTTATCACAAGAGGTCTTACACCTTTATCTTATCTTTATCATGTACACTAATTATGAAGTCCCAAAGCCCAATAATTCATGGTGACATCGAAACCCTAAAGTCGATCAGTTAAGACTTCATGGACTTGCAGAAACTAGAAGCCAACCGCAAAAAATTCTAACAGTAATGTCATTGATTCTCTACAAAGGCTCCTTATCAATTTCATAATTTCACAATAGACAATCATATTAAGTGAAAACCTGAACAAAATTGCAAAAGGACCAACCAAACTACCACAAAGAATACACATACATAGATAGAGAGACACAGAGCAAGATTTCTTGACCTTGAACTTGGCAACCTCATTGCTAACCTCCTTCATATCCTCTTTCGTGAAAATCAATGCCACATTTCCCTGATCCAATTCAAAAAAATCAATACAAAATAATGAAAACTCTAATTGAAAACCGAATGTTCAATTTTGAATTGAGAATCCAGAATTAAAAGAGGTTCTAGTTCGAGTTCATACCCTAAGGAGAGGGATAAGGTTGAGAAAAGACTTGTTTCCAGTTTTCTGAGCTTGGAGCATGAAAGAGCGTCTCATCATGGAGTTCTTGCCCATAACGACCACGGAATCGCCCTTCAAACCCCTCCGAATGCCGTTAATCTGGTTGGAACCAACGTTATCGGAGGTAACCACCAGGACCTGGCTGTACTCCCTCAGTAGCTTCCACATCTTGGCGTCGAACGCCGCCTTGGACACTTTCGCCGTCATCGCCAACCACCACCACTCCCTCCGAGAACTTCCACTAACTACTCCTACTCTCTGCTACGCGCCCAAGAAACAGAGAAACAAGACCTATATCTCACGGCTCTCACTGCTTCGATCGGACGGCTGCCATTCTTGTAAAAATGTTTGAAAAAAAAAATCCCAGACATTTTAGGGTTTTTAACCAAATTTAATTGCTATACAAAATACAAATAGCTTACTTTGTCAAAAAGAAAAAAAAAACAAATAGCTTACAAAGTTTATAATGTTCACAATTAAAGTTTACAAGTAAAAAAAAGTTATATTAAAAGTCAGCTTCAAATTTATAATGTCATACCAAACAAAATAACAATAACAATAATATAACTTTTAAAAAATAATAAATATTGTGATGGTTGATTATTGTTTATATCCATCTTTATGAATAAATCAAAATTAAATTAGTTAAGAGATAGTTTTGGTAATTTTTTTTATCATAATATTATTTGTACACATATTTTAGTTAATCAAGTCTAATTAAATTATTCACTTTTATAATAAATAGAAAATTATTTTGGTATCAAATAATACAAAAAATAATACTGAAATTATATTATATTTAAAATAAAAATAAATGATTTGGTTAAATTTAGTTAGTTCTACCCCTGGAATTGTCGATTTTTATAAAAGCACATTTTAACAAAAATATAAGGTACATAACAAGAAAAAGTATAGGTAACGAATAATTTTCTATCCAATAAATTAGTTAATAAAAAATAAAACATCTATAACTATTGTTTATAAAATATCCATAATAAAAATCATAGAATATTCAAAAGTTAAAATAATCATCAGTGTATTTTTTTAGAAATAAAATATTCGAAACCTAAATAAATAGAACATTCAATTTAAGTTATTGGTTAATGTTAGCTGAATTTTTATTGATTAACTAGTTGAAATAATAATTTTTTAAGTTAAGTAAAAAAAAAAAAGGGTACATTTTGCCTTTATTTGCACCCCATTTTCTGTAGTGGGTCTCTTCCCATTTTCCCATTTATTTTTGAAGAGCCTGTACTAATAGTCATATGTAGATGTCAGTTGATTCAGCTGAGCATAGCACAAGAGGTATACCCACTCATGGTGGACGCTATGTTCAATACAACATCTTTGGCAACCTCTTTGAGGTTTTTACAAAGTATGTCCCTCCTATTCGCCCCATTGGAAGAAGTGCTTATGGTATTGTTTGGTGAGTAAGAAAAAAAAAATCTTTCCTTTTTAAGTTCAATTCATTTTTTTCCCTTCTGTTTTTGTATTATTTTGGAAGGGGTAGTTCTTATATCTGAGGTGTGTTTTTAACTTGCATCTTCTGGTTTTGGAACACCTTAGCATTAAAGGCTAATCAAACCTGCTTTAAGTTAGTTAATTTAGATTTAGAAATGTAAGTTAACTGGGTGATTGATTGTTTTACTTGTTGCATTTCTTGTCATTTTAGTGTAGTGAAGTTGATGTTAAGCATGAATGAGAAAATCTGTTTGTTGAATGTTGATTTAGAGATTTAAACTTGAAAAAAAAGGAAGGCAATAAATTTGGTTATTTAACAATTAGAAATCAGGTGTGCTTGTGTGCATACAATCCCACGTGAAGACTCATGAGTTTCATCAGTAAGTTACTTTCTTATCTCTGCTAATTATATTATAGATAATTTCGTATACATGAGTTGCACACATATATATGCTTTTTGGATTTTGCTTCATTCTACTGTATGTTGTTATGCATTATGTAAAAAGTCATAGACATACTAACATAATATAAAATTATAAAACTTACAATATATATAGAACAGAGTTGTATGGTATCGGTTGCTGTTTTGTTATACAGGTTGGCAGACCACTACCAGGAAAGGATGATGGGAGCACCAAATGAAGATGCAGATCTGCTTCAGCTTCTTGATTCTACGGTATTAATTTACCCTTAATTGATACTAAGGGTTGACTGTTGCTTTTTATGTCAATTTTGGTTCTGTCTATCTCTTTCCTATTCAAGGTGTTTATGTCTTTGCTTATATCAGTCTTTGCTTGCTTATTGTTCTCCAATTGCTTACGTATCAAAATTTGTTTGAAACATAGATACAGTTCTGCAAAAGATTAATGACTTTAATTCCAAGATACTCAAGTAGGATACAATATTTTGGTTTTTTCCTAGTTTATTGTAGCACTTTGCATGTTGCCTTGCATTTCTTTTAAACTTATCGATCTTCACCCATTCTCTTTTACTTTGTTGTAGATATGCACATGTTTGACGATGTTCTGATGTATATATATATTTGCCAAAGAATTTAGATTTACCTTGCATGATATTTTTTAAATATGGAATCCATTGAATTTGCTAACTGATCTATAATATACTTAGATACATTAGTTTGATAATTAGCTCTTTGTTACCACAAACGGTTCTTAAGAGGTGCCTTGAATACTCTTATTGCATGACATGTCTCTTCTAATTTCTAATTTCATCCATCTCATATTTCAGGACATTGATTGTTCAGTGGATAATGAAAAGAAGGCTGATTTTGTGAGATCCAAGGAACCTGCAACTATGATATAGTGGCCCCTTATTATTTGGTTTGTGTTCAATGTACCATTCATGAACATCATTTTACAATTTCCATGTGTTCTGATTTGTTTTTCTCTCTTCATATTCCATTGGATTCATGTTTGTGTTGGAGACGGGGACATGTCAAGTTAATCTTAGTTTTTGGCTTTTAAGCAACTTACCTTCAGTTCCTTCCACATAATGCCCAGGAAAGTATAGTTTTCTTCTATGGAATGTTACCAAATCATATAATAGGATGAAATTAAGATTCTGAATGCTAGGATCATGAAAGAATACTCCCTTGATTTCTTGTTATATTTTGTCAAAGGATGTTTGCAGATTCAGAAATGATGAAGGTTTGATGTGGCACTCTTGTATGGAGTACAGTGCCTTATAAATTTGCTTAGGTGCCTTATCAATTTGCTTAAGTGCAAGATAACGCGTCCTGTTTGTTATTGTTTTTCTCACTTTGGCAAAACTCTTAATCCTTATATTATCTTCTCTGGCCATCACGTTGTCACAAAGTGTCTAAATGATCATCAAGGGTATGCTACAAATGTTGGAGATGAGAACGCACAACATGGACTTGAAGAAGAAGAAAGCATGGCCATTGCTCGTAGAATTCTTTTGCGTGTGTTTGTCATTATTCAATTATTAGTGGTATGTATAATATATTGTAGGTAATATTTAACGTGAAGTATATAATATAATGATTGTAGAAAGATAATAAGTTGATGTTTTTTTTTTCAGAGGTCTATTCATATATTTGGACTGTTTGCTTTTTTAGTCTTTGTTTCTTATTTGGTTTAGTTGTTTCCTTTTCCAATTATTGTTTATGTTTAGTCAGATGTAAAAAAGTGTTTTATCATTTATTAAAAAAAAATTCAGCCTCATCTTTTTTAATCTATGTTAGCCAATATTTTTTGTCACTGATCCAGTTATCTTCAGTCCAGCAGATCACTATCATGTATTTTATGAATACTTTTGTTTTTTTTATGGCTAATTGCTCACTAAAACTAATAAATTTGACAATTCAATTTAAGTTGGATAATTTAAGTTTCAACTATAAGTTTTAGACTATAAACCAATACTATAGTCTTGATTATATTGTCAACATTACCATTATTGCGCGATAGTTGCTTAATAATGCATTTTATACAACTTTTTTGTTCCTCTTGTATCCATTAGTTTTTTTGTGGACTGTTATCATTGTTAGTATTTTTTATGCTTTAATATTTACTATTTCTTGAATTGTGGTTGGAAGCTATCAATGATATATCAAGCATTTGATTAGGTTACATTGATAATTACTTTCCTGGGTCCATATACACCCGTGCTCTGCACGGGCTAAATCTACTAGTAAGCGTATAAGCGTAGGCCAAGTGAATTTGGATCATGGTTACATGAAGAGTAACCAAGTAACTGGTATTGGATTTAGGTTTCTCCACATAGAGGATCGCAGAATTCCAATTCATCGTCGCAACGACAGAGTTGAGGAGATGTGCATACGCAATTCTCACAGTACACGTGGCATGCATTGGCATGTGCCATGTGTCATCGTTGAGCAGATACACTTGTCACAGCACGGATACTCATTATCATTAGCATCACCGTTTGGATCTTCTGCTTCCTTCTTCCATGCCCTTGGAATTCTATCAAACTCACCATTAATAGTGGCACTTATTATTCCTAAAAGTAACACATTCACAAAAACAACCTTTTCCTTCAACTCCATCCTTCTCTCCAAATTGTTGTATTCTATGTTAATTACTATTTCTTTCTTGGTTGTGTGAAGGCAAAATCACATGGGCCTATTTATAAGTGAATTTGAATGATAATAACTAACACTGGGTTAATCTCTTTCTGCTTTAGATGCACCGTCTCCTATTCTATTTATTTATTGCAAATCATTAGAAATTTTAATTCATTCATTAATTTGCTTCTTGAAGTGCTACCATGATAAATTAATAATTAATAATTAAATTAAAATAGAAATTACAAAACATTAATATGATAACCAAGGTTAAAGAATCGGACCGGTTATGGAGTGACTGGTTTAAAAATTTAAAGATTTGATCGAGGTCGAACTGTAATTGAACCGATTTATTTAAATATATAATAAAATAATTTAAAATTATTATAAAATTATTTAGAATATAATATTATTAATTTTTGATAAAAAATACTAAAATACAACCGGTCTAGTTTGACCAATTCACCGGTTTTTGACCGGTTTGACTGATCTTCTGCCAACTAATTTTTACTCATCCGGCCGGTTTTCAGAACACTCATGATAACACATACCATATTAACAATTAACCTATTACGGATAAACTGTCAATATTATTCTTAAACTGTGAATATTACAAAAATAATTTCGAATTATTTTAACGATAAAATATCCTCTAATTTTAGAAGAACCATTAGTAGAGTAGCCGGTGGCTGTTAAGCAAATTGATCGGTGGGAAGCAAATATATAAATTAGTAACTTAAATAATCCACCGTAGCTTTTTAATAACATGAGACGTTCTCTACGTCCATATCAAGATAGCGATAAGCTAGTAGGCCGTCTTATTTACGGAGGAAAAATAATATATTTTTTTCAGTACACCTCTTTTTAGTGTACACCTCTATCCAAGTCCCAAACGAACATGTTTTTATATATACAACGAACATATTTTTATAGTTGACAGGAACAGATTTTAAAACCTAAAACTTGTTCGTTTGCTTTTAAAAACATGTTCGTTCTAGTAGTAATATTCTGTTCGTGCACGAACAGGTTTTTATATATACAACGAACATATTTTATAGTTGACACTTTGCTTTTAAAAACCTGTTCATTTTAGTAGTAAAAACATATTCGTTAGGACTTGAATGGAAGTGTACGCTAAAAAAAAGTGTACACCAAGATTAATTGTATTTTTTTTCTTAAAAAAATTAGCTGATTATTGTTGTGAAAATAATAATAATACTATAAGAGTAGGTACTTTTGAATCCAAAGCAATCTAAATTGAAAACAATAAAAAAAAAAGTCACAGAACTTTGAATTGATATTAAAAGTTATATATAGGGGTATGTATAACAATTTATAATGATTTGAAATAACAAATTATTAGTGTATAATATTAATACTTATCAATTTAGTTCAATTCGCCTCTCTATGTTTCTTTTGAGAGTTATATGTCTTAGGGATTTTATTTTATAAAAAAAATACCGGTAATATTTTTTGGATTAAACATCTCATTCTAAATAATTCTTAAGTTTTCAAAAACAAAATTTTTATTTGCATACAAAAATCAAATCAGCCATCATATATTTATATTTACATATAAATATATATATATATATATATATATATATATATATATATATATATATATATATATATA
>JASCZI010000088.1:33163-59479 GCA_036250425.1 Stylosanthes scabra
AAAAAAAATATTATTGAATTTGAATTAAAACCCAAACTTTAAATTTTCAATCCTAAAAATTTTAAGGTTACTTCTATCATATCCTCTCTAAAATAATACTTTTTTATTAATTTGTTTAACATTACTAATTTTAACTAGGTTAATATTTTATAAATTAATTATTAAAGAATTTAATAATTAATTAAATTCTTTAATAAGAATTACGTCACCAAAAAAAATTATTAAAGAATTTCTTTTAATAATTCACATTGACGTGATACAAGTAGATCCAAGATCAAGGTCATTTAAACTTTCAGTTATCTTCATCCATAACTTCAACTATCTTGTCAACAGGGATCTTTCTTCCAAATTACATAATAGAAAAACAAAAGGCTTGAATTGTATTATCACCTCTAAATTAATTATTAAAGAATTTCTTTTGATGTTTTATATCAAAATCACTGAATTTTCAGTACGGTAAAAGTACCGAATCTATATAAAATAATCTAGTAGAATCACACAAGACAATCATATTTGGTCACTGGGGTTTTATCATCCTTACATAACATATCCTAAAACTATGTTATAGTTGCACACTCTCTCTCAACTATTCTTGTACTTCCCTATTTTCACTGAGACAATTAAACCTTACCTTTCAAGAGGTTCAAAACCAAATCGTCTTCTCTTCACTACCTTTTCTATAAATTATTTAGCCTCAATACCACCTCTTTTCTATGAGTCTTGTTCTATGATCTACTGACATAATCAGGGTTTCACAATCACAAACAAACGCACAGACATTCATTACAATCCAATTATCAAATATCATCTATTTCTACCAAGCAATTCACACCCACACAATGTCAATCGATATGCACATGATGCATGCCTGTTCCTATGGTTAATAAGTTCATTTGGTCGGTTATCTTAGTCAACCCGATCGATCAAGTATATATCCCGGATCACTCTCAGAAACGTACTTCCCCGATGATGTTATTTTACGCCCTAGCACTTTACAAAATAACTCATCATATGGAGATTTCCATTTGATCAGAATGTGTCGCTCTTTCACGACTTCGACGCTCCTTACACGCCTTTATCTACGTTTGAGAGTCCGCTATTGTCAGAAGTAGGGAAACTGATCCCAAAGATCCCCCCATACACTCTATGACTCACGTATATCAAATCAATCAACTCGAGAGGACCATATCCGAAATTTCATTCAATCACATATTAGAAAGAGTCTATCTCAAGGTAACGCTCCATACATGAGATGTAATTTATTGTGGGAGGTATAGATTATTCTTCTCATTTCACTGAAAATCAGTAAAACAAAATATACATACCAGAGAATCGACTCTAAAGAGTGAGAGTCGACTTTGTGGAGTTTTAAAACGTTAAATTTGAATTTTGTACTCATCTGAATCGACTTTGGGTCATCCTGAGTCAACTCACATAACTTGGACAAGCTCATTTTTAAAGTTGAGTCGACTCTGACTCCCTGCAACGTTGATAAATAAATTTTCGTTCCTGTCCAATTATAAATCGACTCTGGACCCCTCGAGTCGACTCGAAACATTTTGAAAAATTTTCATGTTTGAAAACACATCAGGAGAGTCGGCTCTGGAGGGCTAGAATCGACTCCTTGGGACTCACAACATTAAATTTGGCCACTGTCCAGTTTTGAATAGACTCTTAAGATCTTAGAGTCGACTCTTACCTCTCAAACTCGTTTTCCTTGTAAACATAAGTCTAGTGAGTTGCCTCCTTGCAGGAGGAGTCGCTTCACTTGTAGAAAACTGTATATTACAGAATTTTCAATGTTTTTCTTCAAACTTTGAACACTCAATGCATTTTACTCTCTTGGCCAAATTCAACCATTTCAAAAATATTCTTTAGAACTTGAATCAAACTTTAAATTCATTTGTTTTCCAAATCTTTGCATAAAACGAATCATAAGTTGTGGCCCACCGAAGTTAGCCTGAAAACCGTTTGCAGTCAAAGATTAAAAAATGCCTTTTTCATTTTCAAAACTTTCGATAGACTTTCACAAATCACAACACTCCCACTATGCATTTATCTTTAAAAACGTGCACTTCCAATCTCAATTCGTCACTTACTCAACTCATGTCTAGGCATTTCAACGTGTTTATTAAATCCTTTGATACAAGAACAACCAATATGCCAATATTTATGCATACAACATATATAATCCAAGCAACATTAATCATTCATCACACAACATACAATTCATCCAACCTTCCTAGCATAATTAGCACTTATTCACTAGTTTTCTAGTCTCATCTTATTTATTTTCAATTTAAGGTCTATCCTAGGTTCAACTAACCAACATCGTGCTAAATTACATATATAATAACGAGTCTAAAATTGTACTTGGATTTTCAAGCTCAATGCATCCCAAGAGTAGTTCCACCACACCATTGAACATCCAAGCACAAAGCCTCATACCCACAACTTCCCAAAGCTTCCTCAAGCTTTCTAGTGCATCATCTACTCTTCTCTTAGCATCTATTAACATCTATGACACCTAATAACATAAAAATCCCCAAATTCATAAGTCTAGGGTTCATGAAAAGAATGGAGCAAGGGTTGTGATTGCATTTACCTTCAATCAAATACATGGGTAATGATTCTTGTCCCTCATTCGAGCTAAAGTGTTCCTAGAATGACAAGAACCTCGAAATCACAAAACACCCATAATCATATCATTTTCACAAGTTGAAGACAAGAAATAGGAAGGAAAACTCGATACCCATACCTCAAAACTAACATAGAAAGGTAGAGGAAGAAAAGAGCTTCGCGTAGCCGCAAACGGTGTGTCAATTGGAGCTCCAGTGTGAAAGTTGTGGAGGTTGGAAAGCAGCGACGAATAGTGCCGGAACCAACTCTGAAACAACTCTTGAATCAACTTCAGCTCACTCACTCTCATGTCTCGACATTAATGAAGAGAATGAGCTGAAGGTAATGGCTATTTATAGCCATTAATGAGTGGCATTTTCATAATTTCATGGTTTAGTCCGTTTCGGACCAATTTTTAAAATAGATGTTCATGTCCGTGTCATAAATATTTTTGTGATCATTTCTATGTTATTATCTTCGCTTTGTTTTATTCCTGACGGTACTAAGTCGGTATTACCACTTAAATTAACGGTACGAGCTACAGCGTAGTTTGAAATGATGGTCAGTGCTATCCCACTTAGAAAGATCCACTAAAGTCGAATATCTCAGCAAAATTTCCTAATTTCAAAGTTAAAATTATCATATAAGTTTTGGATCATATCGTGTTTATTTTGTATAGGATAATTATCATATCCACTAATCACGTAAGTTAGGCCAAGTGAATTCTTCGGGGTTTACAATCTTGATGGCACAACAAAGACTTGCGAAAAGGAAAAAAAATTGATGAAAAAGAAGAAACAGAAACCCAGATTTGAGGAAGAGGGCGAGACAGAAAGAAAAGGCACATGAGAAATAGTGACCAAGAGAGGGGATAAAGGAGGGAGAAGATCGAGCACGAAGGAGGCATAAGTGCACGAACACACAACGACGACAGTTAGAGGGAGATGCGATGAAGACATAGGGTAGAGAAAGAAAAGAAGGGAGGAAGAGAGGAAGAGATGAGGGCACCATTGGTCAGTGTGACGGAGAGAGTGAGTGGTGGTAGTATGAGAGAAGGAAGATGGAGAAAGAAGAATGGTGAGCCACCAAGAGAATATGAGAAAGAGATTAGGAAGAAGAGGAATTAATGTTAAGAATATAATTAATATTTTAAAAATTAATAAAGGATAAAAGTATAAAAATTTATGTCTAATGAACTGTGTTTTTATGTCTCAGTATTTTAATAATATACTAAATATATATACTCTGTGTGTGTTTATGTATAATCGTATCTATTGAAATTTTATGTCTCAAGAATCAAACGAAGTATATGTATTTTCGCCTTAATGTCTAAAGTGAACACAAACATGAAACAAATGCTTTGTGTCCCATTCTCAGTTTCTTGTGTTTTTAAAATCAAACACAGCTATAGTTTATAACTAACGAATAGAAAAATAAATGAAATATTAACTTAACAATCATGCTAGGAAGTTAATATTTTTTTTTCTAATAATAACCAATAAAAATAAAAGCTCGATAAAATAAAAGAAGTTCAATCCATAAAAGATGAAATTTAAAAAATAATAGTATTTTAATTATGTTAGTTTTTTTTAGATAGTTTGTTCTAGCTCTCGACCCCGTGTTTTAATTATGTTAGTTAGTATGAATATTAAAAGTATTGTTAACCACATCTTTATATTAACTTTTTTTTTTGACAAGTGAAACATGATTTTAATTGAAGAAAGCCAAACGGCACTTATCGCAGAAGATATCAATTTTACATCGAAAAAAGAAAGATAAATATCCTATGTGTTGAACTATGGTCTGAAAAAAGACGCAACCTTCGATTATAGAGAATCTTAAATGGTAGAAACAAAGATACTTCTGAGTCCCTTTTGTTTCTTTGAAAACATGAACGTGCTGCAACACATTTTGATACATCTTCATCTTTTCCACATAAAAGAGAAAAATCTTCAAATCTGAAGTTTTTTCTCCAAAGAACGTCATGTCACCATAGTGATTTTCTTGCATCTTTATAACCATATCTACCACAAAAGTAGTAAGAAAGCACCACAAAAGGAGAGGAACCACATAAGGGGTTATTGCAGATCTAGATCTGGATCTCAGATCTAGGTTGATCGTATAACTAAAAAAGACAGAAATGAAAATAGAAAAAAAAAAGGGAAGCAAAAGGATAGAACCAAGGGACGGTGGATATAGTGGAAGGAGGCGATGGTGGTCCAGATCTAAAAAAGGATAAAGACGGTAAAATGGATGTCTTGGAAGAAGTGATGGTTGTGGTGAATATAGTGGGTAAGTAGAAAAGAGATAGAAGAGAAAAAAAGAAAAGAGAGAAGACAAGGGAGAGGCCAGCGACAGCCTTCCATAGGAGGCTAAGGGTGAGTTTGGTAAAATTTTTACTTTTCAAAAGTAGCTTATGAAAATTGTCTTTTAAAATATAGGTTTTTAAAAGTTGTAGCACGTACGTTTGGTAAAATTAAATAAAATTGATCTTTTAATAAGCACAAGCAACAACAATTGTGTTTGGTAAAATGACTTTAAAAATTTAAAATTACCATAATAGATATAAATGTAATAATAAATGCGAATATTTATTATTAAATAGGGTTATATTAGACTTTTTAATTTTGATAAGCACAAGACATCTTTGAAAAGCTCCTCCTTAGGTGCTTTCAAAACACCCCTATCTTTTAAAAACTACAAGCATAAGCACTTCATTTTTTTAGTTTACCAAACACAAAATGAGGTGCTTACAAGCACGGAAGCACCCCTCCGAAAAGCCAAACCCAGCCTAAATATTGAGAGAAATAGAGAAAGTATTTTCAGGAAGAAAGAGAAAAAAAGAGTCTCTTTGACGTGAGAATGAATTTATGTCTTTATATAACTTAAAATAAAAATATTGGTTATCAACTACTCGTTGCTCACATAAGCCAACAAGTATCTTTTGGTTAAAAAAAATAAAATTAGAAATTTATTATCAAAAAATAAATTTGCAGGATCAATAAGAATAGCTAAAATATCTTACAAATCATTTAATTATATTTGATTTTTTGTATGATCATTCTTATCATTAATATTTAGTTATTTTACTTAGTAGACTTTACATAATTAAATGTTAATCAAAATTAAATTTTTATTATTATATGCAACAAATAAATAATAAATAAATAAAAATAAAAGAGGAAACCAAACACGGTAGCTAGTAATGGACCCCCCCCCCCAATCCAGATATTAAAATAAGCAAACCAAACCAAACCAAACCAAACTAACCATTTCTTGCCACTTCCACAAATGCTAGCCACCTTCTCTCTCACTGCTGTTAAGTCTTAACCCCCACAGTCCACATCACAACACCAACATTACCAGACACACACCTTCCTCTTCCTTCCTTTCATTTCAGATTCCACCCATACATATACATACATTTATAACATTGCACAACACATTTTCTTTCTTTATTTATATAGTAATAGTAATTATCAAAGAGAAAAAGAAAAATCTATCACATATATAAACATATCTATATCTATTTCCTTTTCACCCCTTTTTGGGTTTTGTCTTCTAATAATAATAATAAAATAATTGTTTTTTTTTTCTTATTTGTTTTTCTCCTTCGGTGTTTGTTTGTTCATCATTCATCACTCTTTGCACATATTATTTCTCTTTTTCTGATGCTCTCTTTTTCTTCTTCTTCTTCACCATCCATGGCTTCTCTGCTTCTTTTCCTCTTCGTCGCTTCTCTCTCCTTCGCGCAATCCTCGTCTGCATCATCATCTCCGGCCGTTCCTCCTTTTCTTTATTCCCTTCAATCTCAATGCTCTGCTGCCGTTTCGCCGACACCACCTCTTCAGGTTCCTCTCTTTTATTCCTTTAGATTTCCATTTTTTATTTGATTTTCTGGTTTCTTATGACGATTTTCATGATGGATATTAATTCGATTGGGTGTTTGATTTAATGATTTTGACTTTTCATTATTTGATGTATGATATATATGATATGATCCCTTTTTTTTGTGCTAATTCTTTTTTGATTTATTGACTTTTTGATCTATTGGTGTTTTCATGGGTTTGTGGTTGTTTGAAGGATTAGCTTCTTCTTTGATGTTGAAAAAAATGGGGGAATCACAATATTTGGGTGCTGGCAGTAATCTAATCTCATATAGCTAAAGCAATACACGTGGAAATGTTTAGGGTAAAATTCATGATTTTGGAAATTGGAAGAGAGATGAAAAGCATGCTGGGGATAATTTCATATTCTATTTGGTTGATAATTTTGTTAGAGCTTCTTTTCTAATTCAAATCAAACTATGGGATTCATTTTTGAATGACCATCATAGATAAGTAAAGTTGTTGATACTTGATAAGGTTGGACACAATTAAATCTTGTGTGCCTTTGCTATCATGGCGTTCGTATTCGTGTTAACATCAATGAATCGTATAACATTCAGTAGAGGTTAGTTTGTTAGGAATGGGGATCATATTGATATCTTCCTAACAACAATTTTGTGGTTCTTAACTCAGCCACAAGTTGAGATGCTTATCGTCATAGTATCTTTTTAGGGAAATGTAAATCCCCTTGAGATCTTTTGAATTATGTTACTTTCCTAAAGTAGATGTTTCTATCCATTCAATCAATAATTTATGATGCGAGTTTACACCAGGCGTGCTTGATGGTGTCTCAGATATAGTTTTCTTTTCTTTGATGAGCATTTAATTATGTTACCCCTCAAGAAAAGGAATGACTTTTTAAGTTAGGAAAGAAGATGGTATTTTCCATTTCATCCTCCTATTTTTCAACTTGAAAAAGCGTACCTGTTTGTTAGGCCAGTTGCACCAAAGATTATTCTCACGTAAGTTATTTTGAATATAGTTTTTGTTTTGCACTTTCTTTTCATAGAGTATAAGTTACTATAAGTGTGTGCATAGAAAATCATTGCTGATAAGCATGTAGTTATGCTAAGATCTAGCATGGTCCATTTATTTTATAGTTTGTTGATCATATCAAATGAATATTCAAAGTCTGAATATCTTCCCTAGACTATTCTGTTTATTAGTTTGAATAAATTTGCTTAAGTAAGACTTTTAGTTGCTATGGACTTTTAAGTTTATAGAATATATTGTTGTGAGTTGTGACACAGTTATTATGCACATTGGAATAGAATATATTCAAATTTTAATGTTATGAATTGTGATATTGATTTTTATTGTTGCTATCCCTTATTTGTTTGTTGTCCTTGTACATATATATAATTGATTGTTGAATATAATTTGACATAATTAGTTAGATCTTCTGTCTCTCTTGTTTTGATCCAAGTTTTGCATTTCTACATTCTTGGTAATCCAAGGTAGGATGAATTTAACAATTCTGTTCCATGTTGTTAAGCACTGGCTGGGATATATTATGGTTACATGGATGATATTTATATAGTGCTTAATGAGCACAAGTACTGTATAGGGAAAATCTATAGCATTGAGTTCCAGATAATATACGACATTGATCATGATATGGAAAATCTAATAGAGAATAGCTGATATATTAGTCTGGATATCAAATTGACAGATAAAATTTTGCTCTATGTTGTCTGATTCTATACTTCCAAATCCTATTCTTTTGTCTGTGATTTCTATCTTCCCCTACCTGTTTCTTAGTGCTGACATTGATGGTAAACGAAAGTGATGATGGGAGGGACACATGTGCTGAGATTATAAAGTCAACAGTTTACCTTAAGGGGTTCAGTTTGTTGTTCCTTAAAAGCAGACTAGAAATTTTATGGATATGATTTATATGAAATATTGTCTTAAAAAAAAAAAACTTGGCAAACTTCTCCTTCCCAAATTTTAAGGTTATGCCAATTACCAAATTACTCATTACATTTTATATGGGTGGAGAATGTAATGTGGCTTTGTAAACTCCCTTGATTCTTCAATGGGGTATTATTAAGAAAATGATATTATCCATTGCTTCTGTTTATTTTGGTTGTGAAGGACTTCTAGGGTTTATCATCCCTTTGGTGCTTAGCAATGGTTTATTTAATGGTATTCCTCTAGCTGATTGAAGGGCCGGCTTGGCTCAGCGGTAAGCTCACTTACCGTGGAGTTTGAGGTCGTGGGTTCGAACAGCCTCTCTACGAAAGTAGGGGTAAGGCTGCTAGTATATTCCCTTCCCCAGCACCCCACCAAGTGGGACTTGAACTGGGTTGGCCCTTTATTCCTCTAGCTGATTCTCAAGGGTATTAGCATCCATCATTAAGTCATTGACAGTCTCTCTCTTTATGTCTTAGCTATCTATCCGAGGATTTCTTATCTTCTTTTCTACATTATCCCTCCTTTATCTAATTTCTTACTCTACCAAGAAAAAAGGATATTAGACTACTAAATCATAGAAAGAGAAAGATGGTGAGCCGTGTGAGAACTAATAATGTTTTCGGCCTTTTTATTTCATTACCCTTTTTTGAATATCATGGACCAGTTGAGCGGTCAATCAATCCGATATTTGTAGAAGAGATTGCTTGCATAATTTTGCTCTTGTAATTGTAATCTTGGTGTTATCAAAGCTAACTAGTTGAGCATCCTATTCCTATACCCTTTGGCTTTTTTACCCCCAAATTCCGTGACTTTTCTATCAACTAATCCATATATTCTAGGGCAAACCTCCCTTGAGGTCTTTTAATATGACATTTGCACCCTCCCTCTCTAGTTTCCATATTGACTCTTATCACCCTTCTCTTTTAACAAACTTTAACTGTCGATTCTGTTAACATAATATGTCAAATGTCAATCTTACCCTCTAAAATCCCTTTCCCTGATTTCACATTACTTCAAATCCATAATTCCTTCTTTTCTCTTCTTGGTGTCCCCCTCCCTTTCTAGTTCTCAACTTGTTCATCCCCACTCCGACTCATCTATTATCCAGTCCCCTTAGTCACACTGGTTTGGTGGTGATGAAGCTAGTGGATGTGTTGCTGACAACATGAAGCCTGGGATAGCAGTTGATGGGGAGGTTCAAAACTTGACTAGTAGTGGTGAAGTGACTAGATGAACAAGTGGACATGGGGTTGCATTGTTCTCGATGCCACTTTCTCTGGTAATGGCAACAACATGGCGGGATGGCGGAGCCACATTCGCTAAACGCAAAGTGATCCTTTGTTTTGTTTGACTTCATTTCTGTGTGGTTGGTATGAACATAGTGTTCAAGTTGCAGAATCAGCGCTAATGCTTGTGTTAGAATAGGCTGCCTATATTACACATTCACACTTTTTGGGTGAGACCCTTTCTCGAACCCTGCATAACCTGAGATGCTTTGCAGTGGACTGCCCCTGTATACTATCTATGACATCATTAAATATATCTATACAGGATGTCTGACATTATTCTGTATTTGGAAGTGATCTCCATCGCCTTTTGTTATTGTGGTCTTGCATTTCCTGTTCTTATTTGCCTTTGAGCTTCATAATTGTAGCTAGTAGTTACATATATTTTAAGATATTATTTCTGATTGTCTCTCTGGTTTTGTGCTTACATTTGCATATTCTGGTGAAATATATTCAAGTTTCCATTGTATTTGTTCAGGTTGAAGGGGATTTCGTAGAAGCAGTCTTGTCTGGCAGAAAGAGCGTTGGACATATTTCTATACTCTTCTATGCTTCCTGGTGCCCTTTTTCACAGAGAATGCTTCCCGACTATGAAGTTGTTAGTTCCATGTTTCCTCAAGTAGAATATTTGGCACTTGAGCAGTCATCAGCCTTGCCAAGGTTTTGTAGTTGACCCTGCTACTCTTCTAAATTGTCTTGATATTCACGGAATTTATTTCTTGTATTCTGTGCTATATGCATATTCAATCATCAGCGGTTAGGTTCGTTCCTTTGTTATGTGCTACCTCTGCTTCATTTTGGTTAAGGCTCATGCCATGAATTTAAAATTGGAATTCAGCAGAAAACATGATATAATCAATTGGAATATATATATATATATATAGTTGCTTTCCATTTGTGTGCTCATGTATTTTTATCCCCTGCAGCTTATTTTCAAAATATGGAATCCATAGCCTGCCTGCCATCTTACTGGTGAACCAGTCAAGTAGGGTGAGATATCGTGGTCTGCACAATATTAAATCCCTTGTAGAGTTTTATGAGAGAAACACAGGTAAACATCTTCTGAATCTTTCTCATAACTTTGTAAAGTTCTAATGAAAATTTCAAAAATTTCCATATTGTATAGCTTGGACATAAGTGTATATGATGATACTCAGGAATTGATTCTTTTCTGAAGACAAATTACAATTGACTGATAATAAACTTATGATCTGTTTGCCTACCCTCAGGATTTGAAGCAAATGATTACATCGTGACGCATCAACTAAGCAGCTTAATGAGTGATGAGCATTCGACAATGAAGTCCTTAGTTGGCGTGTCACTTAAAGAAATATCAAGCAGGGAACCTTACTTAGCGTTCTCAGTATTGTTTCTATGCTTGAGGATGCTCCTCTTTGTGTTTCCCAAGATCACGTCACGCCTCCGAGCATTCTGGAATTCGTATGTTCCACATCTCAACTTGCAAATATTCAGCGAGGCAAGCCAAGTGATGATGGGACGTGTTCGCAACGTGGTTGATGTCAGGAGGATATGGAACAAGCTACGATTATGCAAGAACAGGAACTTTCATGAGAGGGCGAGGAGCGCCAAGGCCTGGGCTTCATCTCTGGCTTCTGTTTCATTGGGAGAGTCGGCATCCTCGGCTAGGTGATAATCTCAGAATCTAACCAAATCTTGTTCTAGTTATTTGAACACGTAGTGTAGAGTTTGTCAGATAATAGCCTCAAGCTGCTGTTGAAGCTTGGGAGCACATAGATCATGTCTCTTAAATTGTATTATTAGGTATAAAAAGTTGTGTTAATTTTAAAGTGGAATTTTGGGAGGAAGCAAACAGGATGTAAATGGGAGAACAAGTTTCCTTTTTTGTAAATTGGTTGTGCCTGAATGGAACTCTCTATATCTATACACATATTCCCTAAGCTTTTCAGACATAGCATAACATTTTGGTATTGTGCCTTAATAATATGCTAAACTATTTAGCTGAATTGACATAATGACAAGAAATGTGCATCACAGAAATTTGAAATAGCACTTACTTTAGATATGCAGAGAAAACATGTTTAACGATAAATGGATCTAGTAGAGGGTATTTTCAGTTGTTATATTAAAATAAATTTAGACGTTAATGCTCTAACGGCATGTGTGGGTGTCATTATCTGCTTAAAAAAAAAAATTTCTTGACGGAAAAAGATCTTTTCATGTTTTTTTATGTGTTTGGCAAAATTTTAGTAGTAAAACTAAAAGTTTTAGTAAAATTAAAAAAAAATCTTTATTTAGAAGATACAATTTATATTTTTTAAAGATTTTTTTCATTCGAAAAAAAAAAACATTTTTAACATGATAAATAAATAAAAAGTACTTCTATATTGTTGTACCTAGTTGTACTCAAATATAATTGATAAGTAAAAAATATTATTACATGAGATATTCAAACATAAAATTATTTTTATTTTTATCAAAAAAAAATTTTTAAAATAGAAAAAAGAAATTTTTTTTGGGAAAATTCTCTCAAACAAACCCTAAATCTAAATATGATTTACTATTAGAGTTGAATTCTGCCACAAGACATAGTAGTAGTTGTTCATGGTGACAAAGAGATGTTGATGTCTTCCCAAGGTTCATAGATTTCCTTATGTTACAACTTACACTTGGAAGACTTTGAATATTTCATTCTTGGTTATTATGTTCGAATTGATGATCTATATATGTTTGGTAACATTTTAAATGTTTCAAGAATCAAAGTATTTTTGTAACTTTAATCATTGATTTTAATTATGCATATATCTTATGATCGAGATAAATAACTAAACTTATTTGAATATTTTAATTCTTGGAATACTTCAAATGTATCCTATATCTTTAGGCTTTAAGTATGGGAATAAAAGATCAATTTTATTTGATTTTATAAAACATACGTGTTATGACTTTTAAAAAACTATCTTTTAAAAGATAACTTTCATAAGCTACTTTTGAAAAATAAAAGCTTTACTAAACTCACCCTAAGTTAATAACATTATTTTAACAACAGTAAAAAAAAATCATTTTTTTCCTTTTTAAATAATTATTTTGTCCGTTACTTTTCTTTTTTTTTGGACAGCTCCGTTACTTTTCTTACCTTAACAACAGTAAAAGTTCTATTCTTCTTTTAAAAAAAAAAAATAGCTTGTCCCTAACTTTTCTCTCTTTCATTTCTTCTTCCCAATATTGCTTGGCCATTACTCATTCAATTCACTCTTCGCTCACCCCAAACATTGACAATGCAAGCTCAAAACTCATCTTTATCGAAAGCTACCTAATTAACAGTCATGATTATTAAATTAGATTCCATTTAAAAAAATGTAAACCCAAATTAGAAAAACGAAAAGAAATTAAGAAAAGCAAAAAGATAATGATACAATAATATCAGCGTAATGGGCAATTCTGCTTGGGTGGGGTCCACCGTCCACATCTTCCTGGACCATTCCCTAAATTTGTCACCTTTCATGAAGATGGATGGATAAGCATGTACTCAATCAAACCATGTGTCAAGACAACCATTCACAGTTAGTTGGATGCATTTTAAATGTTCCAAACACCATTTGATATTTTAATGACATCTTAGAAAAATAATTAGTTGGTATATAAATCTTATGTTTGCCAGTTTGTGTAATTATTTACTAAAAATTAATAGAATAAATCTTATTAGAAAATTATTTTAAAATTAATAGAATAAATTTATTCTGATTTTAATTGCATAAAATTTTAATAATGAAGTAAATATACTTAAATAGTTAAATCATTAATACTCGCTAATATTATTTACTATTTAGACTTACTTAATTTATATTCTGTGTTACATGATGATCATATTTTCATGACACACATATAAGTCATATTTTCATGACACACATATAAGTCTATTTTAGTCATTTTCACAATTTGATAGACACAAAAAATTTCACATTTTGATATTTTAATATTTAACAATACATTAATATGCAAAATCTTCAAATATAGTATTTTGCTATTTTCATATACCATACTATATTAATATTAGTATTCCATAACAATTTGGACCCTTAACTTTTTCATCCAATAAATTAAAAGTGAATAATAGGTTGGCTTTATATGAAGTTTCTTATTAATATTTTTAAATGAATTAATATATTTTAAAATATAATCTTATCATACAAAATAATTTTATATGAAATCAACTGCACCTGAATTATTATCTTTAAATGAATTATATATATTTATTGGAAAATCCAAATTTTTTTACTAAAAGTTAAATTAATTTGACACATAAATTTTCTTAATCGATCGTTTTATAATAATAATAATAACAATAATATAATAATACCTGTTTTTTTCCCTTAAAAAAATGATGTAATCCTAACAAAATTGTTCTATGAAGGTGGCACCAGTTTCTGTTATTAGTAGTAGCGAGTGATGAGATTCCACGCAACTCTCCACACAAGCCACCTCCTTTGATTCCACAAATCAACACTCTTTACTCAAAATCACTTTTTTTCTTTTTCTTTTTCTTCTATATATATAACCTAATTTTCCTTTGTGATCACTCCTCTAAAAGAGGAACTAACAGATTTCATCATATAGTTTTGTGTGTGGAGATGGATATTGATCATGAATGGGAAATCCTGCCAGATGATGGGTACCTTGATTTCAACGATGTTAGTGAGAATCATCAAATTCAGTTCTTGGGGAAGAGAAATAATAGGGTTGTTGATGACTACTTCACCACTGAAGCAGCACCATGGAATCATCATCATCATGTTCCAATAATCCAATTATTGGAACCAAGAATTGTTGTTAATAATAAGGCCACTGATGGCGATGATGATGATGAAACGGTTTCACATAATGTTTTCTTTAGCAAGAAGAACAAGATTGATCATCAATTTGTCGAAATGAAAATGGATCGTTGTTGTTCCCCAAAATATGTTAGCAGAGGATTATTGGTTAGTCCTCCTCCTACTCCTCCTCCTCCATCTCCATCTCCATCTCCGTCATCAATAATTGAAATTGATGATGGAGGTGATGAGGTAAAATCTCCAAGGAGAATGATGATGATGAATAAAAAGAAGGATGAAGAGGAATCGAGTAGTGATGGTGAATTGAATATATGGAAGTGGGGTATGAATGGTGTTGGAGCAATATTTTCTTTTGGTGTTGCTGCTGCCACAATCTGTGTCTTCTTCTTTGGAACCGCCCATCACAGGAACACAATTCAGCATCACAAGATTCGCTTCCAGATCTACACTGACACTGATGATAAGGTCACAAAATAATCTCTCTCTCTCTCTTTTTTTTTTTTTAAAGCAAATGCTCATTTTGGTCTCCGGAAAAATTTAAATCTGATATATTGATCTTAACTAACATTAATTATTATTTAATTTTACTTTTTTATTTTATAAGTTAAATTGGTCTTTAAAATATAATTAACTTATATGTTTTAGGCTCGGTTTGCTAATGTTGGTCTCATATCGCGTTTGGTAACTCAAAAAATCAAAAAGCTGGCTCAATAGTAGCTTTTCAAAGCTGGCTCTGACTCCTTAAAAAGCAAAATGACAAATTAACCTTATATTTTAATAAAAAACCAATTTTATCTGCAATTAATTATATTTAATTTATATTAATGCATCACATACTAACAAAAAGGTCGTCGTAGTAATTTATTATTTTGACAGCAAATATCAAATAGATTTACCAAACGCAATATGTGTGGCTTCTGCTCTCTTTTTGAGAGCACAAAGAGTTCAGCTGATTTTTGAGAGCCACAGCATTACCAAACCAAGCCTTAGCCATCTCTAATGAAATTCTTTTTTAGTATTAATTATCTAAGACTAGACATTAAATCTACTAATTTTAAATGTAATATCAAATTTCATATAGTTCCACAACAAATATTAATGCAGAATTGTGTGAGATCCAAATTGATATTAAATTAAAATCAAACATTAAGATATTCATAGAAATTAATTTAGCTTATAAAATAAAAATTAAAAATTAAAAGGTAATTAATTTTAGTTGGACTAATGTGTTTAATTTAAAATTATTTAAAAATAAAAATGAGTATATACTTTTTTAATTATTATTATTAAATCAGGATGCAAAATTTTATCAATTGTACTCCCTGCCAAAATAAACTAATTACACAAATTGATAAATTTCTATATAATGATTTAAATTGGTAAATGAATAATTTATTATTTAAATATAATTACTATATTTATTTTATTATTATTATTATTACTTAGAATGAATGTGATGCTAAATTTTAAACATAATTATCAATCGAGAAAAGTCTTGGGCGCCAATATTAGGGAGACAATAGAGAGCCAATATCATTTTTTTTTTATTTTTTTCTCCTTTTTACCACCTACTATTTCCCTAATTATATTTATTAGCTCCCTATTACTCCCCTAACGTTGGTTATCTAGCATTACTATTATCAATCAAGCTGCAATATTCTTAATTTACTTTGTTCTTAATAAAATTAATATATTTTTATCTATGTTACTGAATCTTGATTTATTATTATTAAAAAAAAGAAGAAAAATGCTAGGTCAATAACTTTTGGGTTATGTTAGGTGTACGCAAATATTTGATGGCTGAACTTTGGTATGTAAATAACACTTTTGATAATTTTTAATGTAAAAATAAAGAGTTGGATAGTGTTGGTTTAAAAATAAGGAAAAAAACAAGAAAATTGATTATTTTAATTCAAAAATCTACTTAATCATATTGTTAAGTGTGAATTTTTATTTATAATCTAAAATTTTTGCATGACTCATATAAGTGTTTATCTTTTTTATTAAGGTTTCAATAAATACCTTTTTAAAATTTTAAAAATAATTTTTTATGTGATCAATAAATTTATTTTTCACAATAGAGTATTTTATTTTACTTATGAGTGTTCTTAGGGTTAGTTAAAAAAAAAAAAAAAGAACCTTCAAGTCAGTTAACAGGATTGTGATGGAGAGCAACTCATGCTATTTGATAAATAAATGATATCTTAAGGAAAAGGTCTTTTGTTAATTTTTCATAATTAAACTATGAAATTTTACTATTCTTGAATGGACAATACTAATTGGATTTGGTAAAAAAAAATGAAAAATTAATTGTGGATCCTTTAATTTGAAGTGCGTTTCATTTTTTTTTTTTTAATAGAGGCTTACACAAGTGGTACAGAATGCAAACAAATTGAATGAAGCAATTTCAGCAATAAGGGGCGTTCCTCTGAGTAGGGCTCACATAACCTATGGTGGTTACTATGATCCATTTGATCTTTAATTTGGATTCTACAATAATATAGCTAGCTATATCCCATTACTAATAGTTTAGTTTTTGTAAATAAAATAATGCCAGATTCTGTTTTCTTGTTTGTTCTTGCTTATTCTATAGGTTACTTGCGGAGTTGCGGTATTGTAAATTAAGTCAGAAAAGATTAATAGGGGGTTATTATAAATTTTCTTGTTACTTTATCCATCCATTTGGACGATTGGATGATAAAGAAAGTTTGTTTAATGATGCAAGTTGGCCAAATTATGAGTCAAAGTTCTATAAATTGATGAAATGCGGCCATCATAAAGAATTGAATGGTAAATGCTAAATGGTAATTGTCAGATTGATTGATTGTTATTACTAACTAAATTTAATATTAATATAATCAATTTGAGTTGGTATAATAATTAACAATAAAATTTTAAATGAAATTTAAATTCGCGACGAATTAGTTCTCGATTTATTAGGTTGGAGATATCATTAAAAAATTATAATATTTATTTCTACTTTTTTTTTTTGTGATTATATTTATTTCAATAATGCTAGGTAACCAATAAAATTTCAGTCAACAATTTAAATTGGATGTTCTGTTTCTTTAGATTTTGAATGTTTTATTTTTATTATTGATTATTTTAACTTTCGGATGTTCTATTTTTAAAAAAGTTACGAATGTTCTATAAATTTTTATTATAAATATTCTATAGACAATAATTATGAAAAAATGTTGATTGTTTATACTTTTCTATTTCTTTCTATATATATAAGTAGTAGTTAGATGCGATTGTCGCTATCAAGCAGTAGCTATAACTTTCGGAGAGTGAGAGTCCATTTGAAGTGTTGGTATGGTATTGGTGCATGGCTAATGGTGAAGAAATTTAAAAATCTTTATGTTCAGGGAGTTATTATAAGTGTTTTGAAAATAAATAAAAATGTTTTATTCTCTCCAATCAATTTATCATATATATTTAAAATGACTTTATTACATATACTCATTAATAGTTTTTCATTCAAATAATATATGAATTTACGAGTTTTTATTTAGAGTAAAATCTTAAAAAGACCCTTAACAATTACGTCGAAAGACAACGAGACTCCTGATAAAAAAAAATACAACCCGACTCTTGATAATTATCGCTGTTAGACACATTAGTCCCTTCTTCAATTATTTTTCTTCGAATATGTCTACATGGCAAGTTAAAGTGATGATTTATTCATTAAATAATATCCATAGCTCATGGCGATGGGTAACAATCGAATAATTAAAGAAAATTCTCTACAGAAAAAATAGGTCCTATAAAATAGGATTTATTGTCTTGAGATTGAGCAAGTTAAGATCGAGTTTTATAAAAATCGAGGGGATAGGTTGGTTCGTAACATAGTGTATCGTCCAAGTTGATGTTTAACGACTAGATCACCACTTAACGTGCTACATATTTAGTTTTATTAACCCTAGATAGAGGACTGAGGACATAGATAGAAGGGTGAATTTGTCCACGGTGATAAATATTAGGGGCCGAGTTGGGATACTTTTTTTATCAAGGACCTTATTGTCTGTCTAGCAATTTGTCAGGGATCGGGATGAGAATTCACTCTTTTATTTACACTAAGTACCCAATAATTTTTCATGTTTAGGAAATAAAGTCACATGAAAAGAAAAACATGCAACAAAATTATTTTTTTTTTATCGTTGTCATCTTAGAGCTTTACTCGCTAGTTAGCATTTTATTAAATTAATTAACTATCTTTTACTTTTCAAGATTTGTCTATTAAAATATATATCTAATTAATAATAATTGTATTTTTATACAAATATAAATTTAGTGTTTATTAAAAAAATATTAGAATAATATTATTCAATTAATAATAATAGGCTATAAATTTTGTGTAATAACATGATGCGTCATTTATTCATATCCCTTTTGCTTACGTCTCTTGATAAAAAAGAAAAAAAAGAAAAGGGGGGCAAATTGATGAAATTTCTCCTTATAATGAATGAAGATATTTTCTTTGTGATAAATGAATCGAGTCACCAAAGTGGAAGAAAGAAGGAAGGAATAGGAGAGAAAATGACTGTGATTGAACAACGAAACTACATCTAAAACAAACAAGATGGGATTTATTTAGTTGAGACGAGACCCCTCTCTCAAGAAAAATGTGACCAAGGACCATAATAATTGTGACACTGTTCCATTCTTTGGCTATATATGTGACATGGGTGCGGTTTGGTTCACAAAGATTTTATATAATTGAATTAATTATGTGATTCCCACATCGGAATTATGTGATGAATACCACGTATTTGGAAGGTAAGAAGCAAAGCAGCCACTAAATGATGTCTTTAATTTGTTTACCAATTTGGCCATGTGGGGTTGGGATACAGGATACTCATGCATGGATTCCAATAATTCAAAGATTCAGAACATGGGGAGCAAAGGGATGGAATTGGAATATCACACAAGTGAATCTTCCTTATAAAACAAAATAAAACAAAACAAAATCAACCAATCAACAATATCATGTTCTATGTAGATGTGCCATAATATTATGCGACTTATTGCATTTTATTTATATTTGATTGATTTTATTTTATTTGATATTTGATAGAATACATGAATCTCACTTAAATTGTAATAACAACTAACATGATTTGATATGATTTGGTTGTATAGAAATCGAGCATATTATTTTTGTGAAAAATGAATTAGAACTAAAACTATCTGACTAGTAGATAGGTAAATTGAATCCAGGCTAAATTTTGACTTATTCATATTTTTTTTTGTCTAGAAGATGATTTCTGTGTAGTGATCCCAAGATATTTAGGTGAGATAGAAGACAGATCGAAAGAGAGAATTCATTGAGATGCTTGAAGAGAAGGAAGGAGGGAAGAAAGCCTCTCCGACGGTTGAAACAAACCACCATTGTCGGCAACGTTGTGCCGATGGTTCAAGTATCCTCTAGCCGCAGACAAGATAAGGAATAATTTCGTTGCTGCTCCTCCAATCTTAGATATTACATCACAAACGCATGCACATTACACACGCACTTAATATAATCATTACTTGATTATTGTTGAGTTTTGTAAAACTTAAAAAATCACCACTTAAATTAATAGTCTTGTACATAATGCCAATCTCGAAATCGGGTGTACTCAAGGTGAGAGACCATGCTCACCACCACTTGAGCTACACCGGAGGCAACATCCAATACTAGGAAAATTTTCTGAAATAAAATAAATAAAATTTTTATTTCCTAAAAGAAATGAAAAAGACTTTAATTACCAGAATTCAACTTTTTTTTTTGTATTTTTAACTCATATTCGCCGTAAGTTACTACGTTTCACGTGAAAAACCCAAGTTCTTAGCAACCTGCGGCGAACTAGGGTGCTTTTTGATGAATATGCACCATGTTCGCCGCAGCTTAGGGCGAACTTGCTGCTAATCCCACATACCGGAGCAACTTCCGGCGAACATGGTTGCAGAAGAGCCCTATAAGTACAACCCACTCCAGCACCCAAATCACACAAACGAAACACACATTCCTCCTTCACCAAAAATTTTCATTCCCTATTACTTTTTCTTTCTTGAACTCACATAATTTTTTTTTTATGTATGGGTGATAGAGTATTAGTTTCGATTCATTACGATGGTCAAATAATCAAAGACCCTGAGGGAAATGATGTCTTCAGTTTTGATCAGCCAACCTTTGTTTGTTGGCCACACGAAGAAATGGGTTTGGAACAGCTGAAGGCTTTTATCTTGCGCTCTATTGGAGAGCACAGAAGACGAGTGCAGAAAGTATACTACCGATTTCCACACGATGTGGACGGAATCTTTCATTTTAAAAGGTACTGGTTTTTTAAGTTAAATTTTGCGATTATTTATTAATACATATACTAAGAGTGTAATCCTTTGATTGAACAGATTTCATTCACGTTACGATGACAATGTTGCGCGAATCCGTGACTGGCACATACATATAGGAACAATTCCTTTATTAGAGCTATATGCTATTCTGATCAATGAGGGAAATAACTCGGAGGCTGACTCACAATCTGGTGGGGAGTTAACAGAAATATTCGGAGGCTGATGGTAGATCTTAACAGGCTGCCAGAGGGTAGCAGCGAAGGTTCCATTCCAGATTCAAATATACCAATGGCAGAGGTTTTGGATAGTCATGACAAATTTGTTGTCGGAGATCCTGCCACACATGATTATCAACTGAATCATGATTTTGATGATGACCAAGAAGATAATGAGCCGGTAGTTGTTCCGCAGGGTGAGGAAGATGACGAACAAGAAGAAGATGAAGTAGAGGAGTAAGGAGTAAACTACTTCTAATGGACGCAGCCCGCATATGCACAACCTGAGATGACCCGACAATATGATCATCCATCATACTTTAGGTCGTTGAACCTTGATGCGATGAACCTAGGGTCGTATGGCTTGCAGGGAGGCCTCGATGATGATCCAGTCGATGAGTTTGAGGTAGGCCAACAATTTGATGACAAAGAAGCAGTGTTGATGGCTGTGAAGACATATAGCATCAAAAGAACCGTTGAGTATAAGATCCTAGAGAGCGACAGGCTGAAGTACGTTGTGCAGTGCGCCGATTTTGGACAAGTGTGCCAGTGGGCCCTGCGTGTGTCATATCTCAGAAGACAGGAGAAATGGGAGGTAAGGAGATACAACGGCTCTCATTCTCATTCTTGTATGCACTCATCTGCGAGGCAAGACCACCGCAGGTTGGACTCAAAGGTCATAGCAGATGCGATATTTTCGATGGTCCAAGCGGATTCGAGCATAAGCATCAGAGTGTTGCAGGGTTCAGTGGAGACACTTTCCTGGGAAGACAAAGAGTCATTGCGGGCAACAGAGTTTAATTCGAAGTACATAAACACCATGAATGTTCATCCATTCGATCGGTCACACACAAGTTTCACGGTTGAGGAATTGGTTGCAATGCAGGGGGCAAGGCAAGCAAGGATTTATCGAGTTTTGTTGGGTGAGGGCAAATGTGACTGCGGCTATTTCCAGGAACTCCATCTCCCTTGCCGCCATGTGTTGGCCGCCTGTTCTCATGCACGTCTTGACTGGAAGGCGCATGTAGATCCTGTTTACCGAATTGATAGAGTTTTCAATGTTTATCGGATGGAGTTTCGCCCAATCGGCCATGAGGAGAGCTGGCCCTCATCCGATGGTCCTCTGATTCGGCCTAATCCCCGCATGATGAGGGCTAAGAGAGGTCGCCCCCAGTCCACAAGAATACGCAACAACATGGATGATGTGGAGGAGGTAAGCGAGAACAGATGTGGATTGTGTCGTTAGGCTGGCCATACCAGACGGACCTGTCCTGTGGTAGGTTCTGGTGCGTCTACATCGGGTTCGGGTACGGGAGCGAGCACATCGGGCCATGATGCATCTTCGTAGGTTACATGTGAGCAGTTTGCTTTAATGTTAGAACTATTTCATTTCTTGTGAGCAGTTTCATTTAATGTTAGAGTCATTTCATTTCTTGTACGGAGTTTGCTTTAATGTTAGAACTATTTCATTACTTGTGAGCAGTTTCATTTAATGTTAGCCGTCATTTCATTTCTTGTACGCAGTTTGCTTTAATGAGAAACATAACATAAGCATGATATAAATGGAAAACATAAAGATATAGATACACCATAACAACTAACACAAATAGAGTCATCCACGAGGATCAAACATAATATAAATGTCCGGGCAGAATATAAAAATACATCATAACAACTGGATAAAAATAGAGTCATACATCACAGT
This sequence comes from Stylosanthes scabra, assembly GCA_036250425.1. Lineage (NCBI taxonomy): Eukaryota > Viridiplantae > Streptophyta > Magnoliopsida > Fabales > Fabaceae > Stylosanthes > Stylosanthes scabra. The sequence goes on from JASCZI010000088.1 coordinate 55,940, forward strand.
CAACTAGAACAACAAAGGTACATGGCAATGTCTAGCGGGGCCCACGCCCACGTCCACGCCTACCGACTACAGGATCTAGACAGCCCCCTGTCCCACAAGGTGGCCGACGTGTCTCTCTATGTCCTCGACCAAGCCCACGATCTACATGTGTCCGAATCTGATGTTCTCCGCACGGCAAATGGAAGGAGTGTGATTCTGGTCTCCACCGCTCAATCAAGGCAGAAACCAACGACCAATCGTGCTCCCACTCAACCGGGTGGGCGATGTGCTGAAACCCAGCTAATCGGAGCAAGTCCAGGATACGTTCTTCAGCCACACCAATATGCTGCGTCGAGTGCGTATAACCATAGGTTTCTGTATAAACAGTTAAACCAAATGAATAACATCTCTATGCTGAGAAACCGATACAGGTTTAATGCGTAAACCATAACAATTTTTACATACCATGTGCACAATTCTTGCTGCAATGTGGCCCGACGCATCCGTTCTATACAACGAGTTCTCATAGCCTCTTTGCAACTCCATCTAACCACAACAAAATGCTAGTTTCTCGTTAAATAAATAATATTTGACACCATAATTAAATTAAGTTCATCTTATTCATATAATTAATTAAACAAGTGCTAAATAAATAAACAAATAACTAAATAAATAGATAAACTACTATTACAAACAATACTAATGTTATTCTAATTATAAAAAATCATAAACCAATAATAATATTAGATTTATTCTAATAAAAATTTTTAAACTATAATATTAATCAACCAACTTAGCATTAATCTAACTTAAATTAAATTGATTTTTAACTACTAATATTACACATCAAAAAACCATAAACTAATAATAATACCAACATTATTCTAATTACAATATCTTAAATTAATACTAACATTCCTAAACTATATACAAACCTAATAAATAATTAATAAAATAAAAAAATAAATAAGATAACAAAAAAAAAGACAAAAAGGGGAGGGTATGCACCTTAGAAGCCGAGGAAGGAAGGAAGGAAGAGTAAAAGTGACGGCAATAAAAAATGTTGGTGGGGTATATATAGGCATGAAGTTCGCCGCAAGTTGCAGCTATCTTCAGCCTGCCACCAAATTCACCTCAAGATAGGGCGAACATCGTGCAAAGTTGGTGAAAATGCACCCTAGTTCGCCCTAATATGCAGCTAACTTGCTCCTCTCACCAAAATCGCCGCTATTTACGGCGAATATCATTCAAAAGTCAAAAAAGAAGTTGGATTCAGGTAAATAAAGCTGTTTTAATTTGTTTTAGGAAATAAAGATTTTAAGTATTTTATTTGAGAAAATTTTCCTCCAATACTAGTTTAAATAGACAACTGAGCCAACCAGACCGACCAAAGTTGGTTGGCCGTGGCCTTCCAGTGACATGTTTTTTGGACAGGGTCGTGACCTGTACATGATCACGTTTGTGTTTTATTTTGGGCTTTTCTTACTAATTCAGCACGATATCATGTATCTCTTACATTTATAATTTTTCCCATCCGAATAGACAAGTTGGGTTGGATTGGGCTTGCTTAGCCCGAGTTATGACAAGAACCAAAAAGGAGACTTCTCCATCAGTGCAAGATGCACACATGTTTTTGGGACTTAGGACCAACCCAACCCGGCCTAACAAAATATATAACTAAACGTACAGAGGCCCAATTAAAGTTTAAAGACATACCTATCACAAAAAAAAGTAATAATAATAAATAAATAAATAAAGGAGAAAAAGTTAATAACAATAATAATCACATTAAATCATTTAAAAAAAGTTTTAATTCTTTATAATCATGAAATTTCATGCAATGACAATTTTATGCAAAAGTTGGAACTTAATTTTATCTTACATGCTATAAAATCAACTTAGGGGATCAATAAATGTAATTAAAAAAATAATAAATAATAAAAAAAAATGATATTAAAAAAAAAGTTCAAACAAAGACTTTCTCAATTTAAAAATAAAAATAAAAAACACCACACCATCAATACTTAATCAGCAGACTTGCCGACACAGTTCAAAGTTCAACCAAAAAGCTCTGGTCCATTTTTCATCTTAAGAAAAGAGAAATTAGGAAATCTTTGAGTGACAGACAATATTCCCTAAAAAATTAATAAAAAGCCAGAAGTTTATTTGTTTAGAAAACAAAATCTAAAACATCTTTTTTTTTTAATTACGTTGTCAGGTGTATTTTACAAAATAACGAAATAAATGTCAATTCACAATTTCCTTTAGTCAGGAAAAAAAAAATTCACAATTTTTTTTCTCATATATTTTGGCACGGTAAGGACTAATCCACCCCAAGTATTAGCTTTATTTAAGAAGCTAGAACATCAAGGTAGTAAAAGAGTGAGTCAAAATTAAATAATGAGTAAATATCCAAATTAGAAACAAATCATAAATTCACAATAATATTACATGTCACAACCCATAAAAAAAAAAAAAACGAGTACAATGAGGAATGAATGTGTTACATAATAATTATAAGAATATGAATTATAATACGGAAAAAAGAAGCAAGCAAAAGGACCTATGCATGTGCCTTCATTCTCAATCTGTCTTTCATGAAAGCAAAATGAGAGTAAAGCACAAACAACCTCTTTACAAATGGAACTCACTCGTCCCACGAAGCTTCTAGAAGAGTAGCCCAAATGCAAGAGCAACAAAAGAAGCCAAAGCAGTTGGAACAAACGATGTGGATGCGTCTGATGTGGGACTTGGTGCTGGAGCATCAGCAGCTGAAACGCATGTTGCTGCCATCATCACCGAGGCAATAACCAAAGCCAAGAAAACCTTCATCTTCAATGCCTCCATTTGCTCTCAAAATTCAAAAACAAAATTCTAGAATAGAATCTTCCTTTTCTGTTTTCTTTGCTAGGAGAGAGTAGAGAAGGTTTTGGAAGTGTGGAATGGAAAAATGTAGGGTGAGCTATGTGTCATTTTATATGGTTGGAGGGCATAGAGAGGGGCCGGGCAGGCTGCCCAAACTTTTTTGTATTTATGCGTTTGAGACTTTCGAGGAAAACGGGCAGCCGCTCTTGCCCGGTTGGTTGGACAGAGTGTTATTCTTTGGCGTTGTTTGTGCTATACAGCTGTCGCCAACGGTTTGTGGGTCCATTTGTCTTTCTCTCATTTTTATGAATTCTTTTCTTTTTTTTTTTTTACCCCATTAGATATTTAATTTTTTGTTGTGGTTGCAAATAGTGAAATTGGATTTTAAAAAAATTATAATTAAATTTTAAATAATCATGTATTATTATACATGATTTTTTTTACTAAAAAAAGAATAATTTTCACTTTTTATTAAAAGAAAATACTTTTCAATATAATATTATCCTAGATATTAATTGTTGTATAGTTAAAAATGAAGGCTTAATTGAGTATTTGTATATTAACTTCTTTTTTTAATCTAAGTATTTGTATTTTTTTTTTTGTGTCTTAGCATTTTTTTGTTGTCTAATCTAAGTATTTGTATATTAACTTTAGACACGCCCGTGTTTTATATTTGTCTCTTTATTTATTTTTTAA